>JAYMTE010000251.1:0-20651 GCA_036897545.1 Pelargonium fulgidum
AGTAATTAGAGTCCTCCTTTTAATTACTTACTCTTATAAGGTAATTCTAGCTTATCGTAAAAGTGGGATAACAAAAGGGGTCCTTCTCGATCTAAGCAAATAAAAGCAAGTAAAAGCTAACTTCAAATTCTCCTTTATCTTTTTTTTTTTTCAAATTATGTATCAATTTAAAGAACAATACCAAGAAAGAAAAGGAATTTATACGGTCAAGCTAATCCAGTGCTCTGACAACTTGATTAGAACCCTTAATACATCAACTTCCTAACCCAAACTGAGCTATGACTACAAAACTACTTACTTTTTGCTTCTATTTTGAGAACTTAATGTATACAAACTGGGGTAAGTTTCCTTAGTAATATTATTTCAAATATGATTAAAAATGGAAGAGTCTAGTTGCTTGAGAGGTTGTAAGAATTCACTTTCAAGTAGAACCAAGTATAGGTTTCCCGTGAGTCAAATCTTTTCTAGTTGGGAACTCCTTGCTTTTCAGTTGTTCCTAAAAGAAGATAGAAATAGTACAAGTGGGAGGAATTCAGTATTTCAAGATTAAGAATCCTACTTTCCGGTTAAGGAAGGTTATTAAGTAAACAGGTAATCTTTAATCTTTGCGTTATTATAGAGGTAAGCTCTTCGCGAAGTCTTATAACTAAAGGAAGCTCCTATTTTATAGGGAATTCTTAGGTATCTAGTCAATCCTACTAAGAGCACTCTAAATAAGAGACACTTACCTGTAATACAAAGCAAATTAAGATATAATTTCCGGGTATGCGGGTACTTAGGACATGGTAGCTAAAGAAGGAAAAATGACCAATACTAAGATTCACGTACCCAAATAGAAATCCTCATCGTAATCCGGTGCATATAGCTATTTCTTGATCACAAGTTTGTGGTTTGTAGTATTAGACTTTTTTCTTCCGATTATATAACTTAAAAAGTAACAATTAGTTGTAGTTACTAAACTAGATAAGCTTCGGCTTCAAATTTACTGTTGTATTGTCTATAGTTAGGGGGTAAAACTACAAAGGGAATCCTTTTATTTAACATTTCCTCAGTATACGACCTAATTATTAAAGAATTTCTCATAGTTGCAGCATAAAGGGGAACTTCTCCTAAAATTCTAAACTGTAGAAGTATCTATAATATTCAAAAACCCTTAGGACTATATACTACAAAATAACAAAGAAGGTGTTTTTAGAACTCTTACCTATTCTATAAAGAAACAAAGAGAATTAACACAAGTGGGGGTCTACACAGGGAGAATTAGCTAGCCTGTTATGAAAGTGATTTTTTTTTTACTAAAGTAAGCTTTACTAAGTAACTCTAATAATAGAAATTACCGAAGGAGCTCACCTTAGATTAGAATCCCTTCTCACGTAATCTTTTTACATTAGGGACCACCTGCATCTTAGAGCCGTCTGACTAAGCAAGTATTTCACTTATTTTTTGAAAACCCATTTCAGCTCTTGCTACTTATTTCTTAATACGAAGTTCCGAGTAGTAGTAAATCCTTTTATGAGCTTCGGGATAAACGCGCGCACTTACTGAACATACTCTGACTTTATAAATGAGTAGGATTTTCTTTCATGCCCAATTAACTCTTTAAGATTGGTTCTATAAAGAGCTCTGTCTTATGGGATACTCTTGGAACCCACAAGCCGCGTTATTTTAGTTTCTATTAAACTAAACTTGGGAAGAGCTTATAGTTAAAGCACATAGGGAATAATATTTAGTACTTAATAAAATGAGGGGTTTCGTACCTGCAAAGGAGGTAAATTTGTAAAATAGGATCTATACGTTACAGAGGATGCTCGTTCAATATATATAGGAGGCCCGGTAGAGGACAGAGTGAGGGAAACTAAACTAAAAAATGGAGAGATTAAAGAATCGTATATCCGATAAGCGTGCCTTAATCTTTTTAGCTCCATATTCCAGATAATAAACGGTTTTTAGACAAGTTAACAAAGTCCAGTAAAACACTGGGAAAGGTGCTTTTAATTCTTTTACTCATTTCAATTAGGTGCTGTTTATATAGAGCTTCCTTTTTATAGCCTTGATTCTTGGTTAGAAGTTTAAGAAGAAGCTCAACAATTAAACTAGCCCCTTTATAGGTTAAACTAAGAAGATTTGTGAATCAACAGCATCCATATGTGTGGTAAACCTGAATAAAAGGAAATTCATTTCTATTTAAGTAATTAGTGGTGATAAGGAAGTTCTAGGTACATAATAAGTAACCCCTTATTATGCCTTGAAACAGAGCCGTTGGATACACATGAGTAAGCATTGCCCTGTATTTTTTTTCTATTGCTTGAGATTTAGCAAATGCTCTAGACTCTTTGTTATTCTGTGTTTTAATAGTATCGAGGTTAGGACCTTACATTCGTCAGAGTTAAATAAAATACCCTAAATATATACGCTACAACGGATTGAACTTCTAAGCTCCCGTAAAAGGAAAAACCAGTAAAAGGTTATAAATACATAATATTATGTCAAGGATCTTCTAGTATTTCGCAAGTAGAGAACAACACTACAAATGGATTCCGGAATATCTAAGAACCCCTTTCTTTATATAATAGGACATTAGAAGTTGATAACTAAAAGAAAGAATATTCGTAACCAGGATCTGTGTTTTTGCTCTTACCAAAGTAAGTTCTAGAGAAAAGGCAGGGATTCGTATAAACTTAGAGATTTACTATTTTATGACATCAGGGTGTGGGAGAGATGCTTCTAATAGGTTTGCTAAAAAGTACGTAACTTTCTAAGGGTTAGATATATAATTAAGTAGATAGATAACTTTTTAAGCTTCGTTTTATAGAGGTACCCTTTGTTTATGATTATAGGGGATTTTGAAAAATAAGGATATGTAGAGATATAGATTTCTTAGTTTGATTTAAGAGGGGAGTTGAACCCTTTTCTTTTGAGTTTTAGTAGACGAGCACTACAGGGTAAGGTAGAAAAATTTCCATTGGTTTTACAAGACGACAAGGAATTTAGTTAAAAGTTTAAGGATAAAGAGTAGGAATCTGCTTTACCCCTAGCTATTAGCATTCTCAGAGTTAGGTAAGGCTTAACTTGTTAAGGGATACTTTAATTTCTTGGTTAGACATTTTTCTATTTGTGTTTGAGTGTCTTTATAGGGCAAATATCTAGGTAGATAAAGCGTTTTTTAGCCAGTTACAGTTACCATTAAGGAATAATCCTTATAAGGCTACAAATTACAGTCTAGAATGGGGTCTGTAGAATGATAAAAGGGGGGTCTTTCCTTAGGTCTCATTGTAATAATTTTCAAAGATAGCCATTTTATTTAAGAAGAGCTCAACATAGAATTAAAAGTCAAAAAGGATCCTGTGACATAAGAAACTCTTACAACAAGAAAGGGAATAGGTATCCATAAGGTCTATTTCATCTCTATTCCTGATATAAGGGCATCCGTTTAGAAAAAAACTTTCTATCTTGAGAAATGCGCCGGGCAAAAACCCTAATTAAGTGAGGAAAATTTCCATAAAAAAGATGTCCCAAGGAATCCCTATATCCTATACAGGATTTTGCAGTATATAACAAGAAGGTTTTTACTTAACTTTTTAGTTAACAAGGTGTAGGTCTAGGAAATAGGAGAGATTGGGAATAGGGGGGTTTAGGTTTCCGCAATTGGGTATTTCGCAGTTCTTAAGACCCTGTTAGTTAGTCTGGAAACTCCAAATGTATAAGATTAGACATGTGCTTTAGCTACTCAAGCGCTTCTTTAAACGGACTCCGTTAATGGTAGATACAAACGAAGGGCCCTTTATTCTATAATAAGGTAACTCTAGTAAAAAAAAAGTCAAAGTATGTGACGTTTCGAGCAGAAAACTTTACTTAACAGGAGCTAAAACTAAGGCGCATAGCAAAAAAAAAAGTAATCCTAGATTTGTAGGCGCAGAACGGTTAAAGTAATATACCCAAGTGAAAAGTACTCAGATAAACTTTGAAAGGCGGAGCTTCATTAAATATAAACAAGGGACCCTTCTAAACAAGGCAGGTCAGTAAAGAAAGAATATCCAGGTTGAAGTTTCCCTTCCAGCAGAAGCAGTAAATTAGGACAAAAGAATACGCAAGTTAAGGCGCTACGGATAAGGGTACTTATTGAATAAAAAGAAAAATGGAAAATCCAGGTAACTTGAGGACAGTGAAGTGTTAGCTTATGAAGTTCCTTCCAGGGTCTTAATTCAATGCATACGTACTTTATTTGAGATATCAACGTTTACTTCTGGATTACTATGAAGTGCAACAGGGCTCTTTTACTTATTCCCAAGGTATTCTAAAGTAAAATAGAAATAGAAGTACTTAATATAATATACTGGATTTACATTTCCAAGCTATCAGCATCTAGACGCTTTCATTTTACAAATAAGTATACCCAAGAACCTTGCGAAAAAGGCTACTAGTAAGTGCGCTCAAGCTCGTGTAGATATCAAAGGAGCTCCGTAGAGGAATCTACAGACTCCCCGGGTCCTTGTTTATCCGTATGAAATAGAAAACCCCACGTCAAAATCTATAAAATACGGGAAAGCTCTATTACAACATAAGGCCTGGAGTCCCTAATTTATTGTGGAAAAACATTCCTTTATTTAAAGTGAATTTGATATGTTTCTGCCTGGTGAAGGGACAAATATGAGGACCCTCTCATAGGATAGCTAAGTTTTAATCCAAAGGAGCACTTTTCACATACAAGTTCTCCCGCGAGGATATAACTGGTGAGTAAATCTTGTTTTGAGCAAAGCCTTCAGTCTTTAAATAAGAAATGTTAAGTAAATCTTAACTTCGAATTTCTTACTTTGAGCTATCAAATAGGATCTCGCTGGTATCAGCTAATATGTGAATCTACTTTCTTATCTTTTTGGTCAGTAGCACATAATGAGAACCCTTAGTAAAAATAACTTTTTTACATATACCCCAAGCTCCCTTCTGCAGAGACAAAGCGGTATAATCATATCACATGATCATCTGTCATAAAACCCTAATTCTAAATCCTTTTAACTAGTAACCCCAAAGGAGATTTGTGCTTTAAAAAACTTTGATCTAAAACACGGATCTATTTATGAGTGTGCAAAGATTTAAGTCGCGGAAGCCCATGGTATATAGTAAAATATATTGTCAATTGTAAAATGAAAATTAGCAGAGCAATCCCTTGGTCTTCACTTACGTTAATGCAAATACCCGCGGTTTTCTACCATTAGACGTTAACCTTGAAACGTAAAGCACTTTGACTTTTTAGACTATAAAGAGGCCGCCATCTAGTTTCGTTTGTTCCTTACTCCTTGTCATTTTTCTTAATTCTGGTAAGTCGGACTGGGGATATATACAGGGTCCGCTATTAGTCTATTAGATAAAGAGACATAACTTCAAAGCAAGCCGAAATATATAATCTTACACAAAGGAGTTCTTTTTAGAATATCTAATATAGCGCCCGCCTATGGTATTGAGTAGTCTCACTATTAGTAACTTATTTAAAATATTATTTTTACGAAGAGGAATTTGGTAAATTTTGTTTATTAGAAGAAGTGTGAACAATCGATCGAGTAGTTATACCGAAGAGATCTCTAAATACACGACGATGTTCTTCGTAGTTGAGATATGCCTTCATTAGATGTAAAAGACTGTGTCCGAGCGTTTAAATCATATTTATCCTTTTTTTGAGATCTTTTGCTATGTTTTCACTAAAGTCTTTTATCAGCCAGCTTTTTCTCAAATACCAGTCCTATTAATCCAGAGTTTCCCTTCGAAACTATTACTATTAGATGTCAACTCTTGTATTGACAGGGGCGGCGCCTCCTTTTTAAGTCGGCATATTACCCTGTTCGGTTTAATACTGAGAATGGTTATAGATCACTTATATTTTAAATACTTTTTTTTTTTTAATAACCTGAAATTCAAAAATGTTAACAAGGTCTTTCTTGAATACTTTAATTTAATTTAATAGGAAGCTGTTCTTGTTATGTTAATTAGTCAAAATTAATCAGATGGGGAATCTTTATATAAGAACCTTATGACACGTTATATAGCACAAAACCGGACATAGTCTGTTTAACTTAGATGTCGATCTCTTATATTAATTAAGACTGTTTCAAAACAAACAAATTCCCAATAAACGTAAAACTCCAAAGATCCAGACTAGCAACTGCTATACCTCGTCAAGTCTTTCATCATATGTTTTTTACTCGACTCATTTTTTATTGTTATCCAAGGGGTTCCTTATACAAAACAAGTTGGCAAAAATCTGAGGGTTTTAACTCAAATTATAAGTATCACTGACAAATAGACCAAGGTTTATGAATGTACCAAGCTAAATAAACCAAATTTATTAAAGTGAAAACCTCTTTTAATTACATAAAGGAGACGACTTGAACTACGTAATTCATAAGAAAAAATAACGCTACTTTTTTTTACTAAGGCGAACCAAGATACCATGCCATGCCCTGATAGCCCGCGATTACGTATATCCATTATAAGTTAGGGAAAGAGACTTATTAATAAGTATTACTAGTACGAAAAGTTGAATATCAGATAACTCAGCTGGTGAGAGAATGAAGGTATGATACAGACCTCGATACAATAGGTGTTTTAAGATCAAAGTGAGGTTTAACTTGTAAGATTGTAAAAAGCTGAAAGAATTTCGAGTAGGTTTTATCTGCAGTATAAACACTGTAATTCTAAATATATATACTATATAAGGTTCTTGAGCCGGGCCTTCTTACTATATATTAAAAAGAATTAATAGCTACCCTAGGAGGGGTTTGACTCGGTTGAGCGGTTGGGGAATGTAATTACAGAGGGGCTTCTCTTTATTCTTAGTCTAATACACCGCCCCTTTCTGCAAAGTCACACGAGAACATTTCATATAGTACCCGAATAAAGAAAGGTCCCATATATATAATTTTTTACAGGGTTTTACTAGAATTTTATATTTACTCAAAACATACCTATTCTAGTATTTCCTATTACGAGGCCTTCCCTAAAAACGGATAAAGTTAAGAGTGGACAAACTATGTCCTTTGAAGGATCCTCACTCTTTAGTGAAATTCTTTATAGGGTGCCCTTCTGCAGAAATGGGATAAAAACTAATAAGTAAGGTACTCGATATTCTAATACAGCTGTGTAAAGATTTTCTAGGTACCCTAAAGAAATTAATTGTCTTAAGCAAGCAATATTACAAAGAAATCCTTAGGTATAAATTTCTTGAACTGTTACAAAGTTAGGGCAAATATAGGAGAATTCGATAGCCGCTTTATAAGAATTTCTCTCCAGGAATGAAATTTCAGACAAAAGGAACAAAAACAAAAAAGGAAACGTTAGTTTAAGAGGTCTTAAAATACATTATAGCATGCAAAAAGTGTATACTTGTTTATAGATTTTACCTTTATAATTCTCCACATGAGAGGTTTAAGTCCCAGCCTCTATCTAAATAAATATAGGGTATATTAAGCTCTATTCATTTATTATATATATTAGTTACGAAAGAAATTTCTGCATGCCGCTTATATTAACAAGGTTCACGCTAGATCTAAATAAAAGAAATAAAGCAATTTTCTTTATGTATTATATCTCTTTTCTTTTCCCTGGACAGTTATCTGCACTCTAGGCATATATAGGTGAGGGCTAGTATAATGACAAAATAAGAGGTAGAGTTACCTTACTTCAAACGAGGAACTTTTTACATGCCAAAAAGGAGGTTTCACAGTGAACAAAGGGGTAAAGTCAAGTACTGAGTATAATAAAAAACAATTTTCTAAAAATTTATAGAAAATACCAGAACTAGAATAAGGATTTAAGAAGAAAGGGACCCAAGTAACTACACATTCTTGGTTTTTTACAATCTAACGTTAGAATATGTGGAATTGCAGTAAATTAATATAATAAATTTTAACTAACTATAAGAATTTCTAAAGTATGCCTGCCTATTGTAAAGGACCCTCCTATATAGTATAGGAGTAAGGATTAGCTCATGCGAACCTAATGGCCCATACCCTTTGTTGTGTACCCAATAACAGATTGAAGAGTAGAGTGGATGATCCATGTAATCGATGATAAGAAAAAGCGCATATTTGCTTATCTTCTTCAATCCCTACCTTAAAATGAATTAAAAAGAATCTCCCTATGAAGCTTATATAATTTTTCTTAGAGTATAAAGTTTTTAGACCCCTTAAAAAGAACCTGGTAAAACTCAGAATAGTTCACCACTCTCTTTTTATATGCCTTAACTTAAAAAGAAATTCAGGAATAAGAAAGCTTCCTTGCAAGCGCACCTTTAGAAAAGTCCCCTTCATGTAAGTTTGACTGTAACAGGGTCTCATAGAAGAACAACGGATAAGAACTAAAGTAGGATCCCCCAATCCTTAAAAAAGAAATCTCGTCAAAAGGGGTTTCCATATACAGGAATATTTGTATTTAATTGTTATTCAGACAGCAGCTTTTGAAAACAAAGTCTTAATTAAATTTAGTAATAGGAAGGGACTCCTGGGTGCAACAAAAAGGAAACTTTTCTTTGTAATAAGTATGAAATATTTTCCTTATGAGATCCCGTTATAAGAAAAAGGTTTTAATGTGATCGCTTTAGTAAGAGAAGAAGTACAAGACATGAAGAAAATCAAACCAGGGAGTACAGAGATTCATGCTAGTTGTCTAATCGACATACTGTTTGCTTTATTCAACATACAAGATTTTTCCATATCATAACTTAAAGTTATGAGGAATAGGTTTTCCCCTATAATTAAATTAATAGCCCAGCAAAGACCTAAATTTAGTGATACAAAAGAATTCTTAACTTTCATTGAGAATCTAACAAAACTGGAAAGCTCTAGAATTACCACTAATTTTTGTTAAAACAGAAAAAGAAACTCCATAAAATTTTATAGATTAATTCTTGTCTCACTAATCTTATTGATACTACAGTCAGCTCATACTCTTAAGGGAAGACAGTTAGTAATTGCTTAACTTAGAAATAAAACTTAATGTTAGACCACCCAGCCCCTTTGGGGTTGGGGTATATTATAGTGTAAACGAGGTCCTTAATAAATTTCTCATGTTGAAAGGTAAAGATAGCAAAAAGGTATATAGCTCCCAAAACCCATCTCTTTCGGGTTAATAAATCTAATATAATAAAATTACTCTGGTAATACCTCTAGTACTTGCTAAAAAAATTACTAAAAACCTAACAAATTAAGAGAATATATCAATCAATAAATGCTTGTTTGTTTATATAAGTTATAGATTTTACAAAAGAGGGCTTATATACCTAATTTTTTGAATGATTAACAGGCTAACCTTGAGTTGTGTGTAGCAAATCCTTTTAAATAAAAGAAGCTTTATTTCATTATGTAAGCTATACTATAATTCAAAATTTGCTTCATTATGAGTTAACAAGAGTTCTCTTTTATTAAATATAGGTAAAATATCCTATTAATTAGAATCTTATCTCCTCTTATATTAGTATACCTTTGAATCGGAAGAAAACTACGTACCAAGTACTTAATCGTGGGAAACCTGTACTCTATTTATATAAATTATATAGAATTACTTGGTTTTTATAAGATGAAATGCTTTTTTGTATTAAAATATTAAACTCAAGTGTACATATTGAAGTCTTTACTTTATCAAATACTTGTTAGTTAATTAGTGACCTTTTTTTAGCTAGACTCTGTATCCTCACTTACTCGTTACTCTTGACAATACTTTTAGTTATTGTCTTAGTCATGACCTAACTCTGTATCAGTATCCTTTTTAGAGGTATAACTTTATTAATCTTAATATAGCAAAAACTTTCTTAGAAAAAAACTTTTACGCATTATCCTCTCTAAAAAGGTACAGAATCTGAAAGAAACTAGTTTACTGAAACTGTTTAGACCGAGGACTCAGAGCTATAACATTATTTAAGGCTAAGGTCAGACTGTCAAATAGAGATTCAAGGCGGGAATAGGACAAGTTTTCTACGAGAAAGAGGGTTCAAACCTATCAGCCCTAAACTGCGCACTGTCAATAGAATAAACTAGGTCTTATCCCGCTTAAACTAAATAGCTTATGAAAATTCCAAAAACCCAGCTTGCTTCTACAAAAGATTTGAGGAGTGCTAGTTTATAACATCCAATTCTGATTATTATTAACACCTTTCTTTTGACTTGTTCCGTTCCTCGTACAAACAAATGAAATTTACAATAAGGAAAGGCCCTCTTTTATTGTAGACGTAGACCCTTTATTAACATTAACTTATTTTCTTAAATCTTGGACTCCTAATGAATGCCTTTTATAAAGTCTTTGATTAAAAAAAAAACATATTTAATTGAAGTTTTTCTATCTCCACGGAATACCAAGACTTAATGCCAAGATTAGTATACTTCTCCTACATAGATGCTTGAAACTGAGGTGAGGATAACAAATACATATATCGAATAATGCCCTAGTTTATACGTAGGATTGCTAAAAACACAGGGGGTCTTTTCATTTTCTAATTTGAGGCGAGCCTATTTTCAGGGGTCTCCTTTTTTTTTCTAGAATTATCCTGTTCTGGATTTGTTAGGAGTTGAGTTCTTGAGTGGGGTTGTTGTTGAGATTGATTATAAGTAGGATTTAGAGTTTGGGATCTGTTCTTGGAGGTTGTTATGTATCAGGTTTGGTATTCTTGATAGCCGATATAGATGGCAAAGGTGTTATAGAATGACTTGTTCTTGGAGAGCTGATTCCTAGTCTATTTGGGATAAACTGAATTCTTACTTTCTATAGGAATTGTTGCTCTTAGTTATAGAAGTCTAGTTGCAGCTATCAGTTTAGCCGGAAGTCAACAATATTTAGGAAAGTTCCTGTATTTTTATTCTGAATCTTAAATTTTATAAGTACCTGTATAAAGAAAACTGTAACTATTTAGGAGTTCACAAGTATTGTATTCTTTGTCTGGAAAGCTTTGTAGTTGTTGTTGTAGCTAAAGCAAGTTTGTTTATGAGAGTTCTAAAACGGATAATGTATTCATGGTTGTAGCGAAGAGCTTTCCATATTTCGAGAATTCTGGTAAAGGAGAATTAATTGTTGCTATTAGAATTCCCGATTAGTTAAAAGAATTCTTGAGTTCTTATTTGTTTTCAGGGTTTGTTAGTGTGTGCTTTCATAATTGTAGCTATTTCTGTGAGGTATGTAAAGCGTAAAGCAAGAATAGGAGTTCAAGCTTCTTTCTTTGTTTTGGAAATTAGGAAAGAGCTTGTCATAAAGTGGTCTTGTCTTGTATTCTAACAGAAAAGCTTCTATTTTATAAGGGATACCCGGTAAAAGATGTCAGAGCTAATAACTTAATATTATACTAGTTTGACAAAGTGCCTCTAGTAGGAATTAATAGGATCCCCTTCTTAATCTTGTGAAATATACTCTATGAAAATCTATTGCTGCTTGTAATTTTCAATTAGACACAAGGTTTTATTTAGTACTCTTTTATTATATTAAAAAGTCAAACCTTCTCAGCTAAGACTGCAAGAGCCCAGCTCTCTATCATACCTTGTAGCAAACTTCTTGTCCGGAATTCTATAACTTAAAGGCAATATTCTTAGATCCATTTCTACAGTCCAAAAGCTTAGCATTTAATATGCTTAGAGCACAAACGCCTTAACTTAGAGAGTCTTTTTTTCTAATTCTACCGAAATCTTGTTAATATTTTCTCATCTTGATAGGCTGAAGCGGGGAGTTACACCTATAAATACTCTATCTAAGTTCTTTTATATTTTATAGAAGAGGCTTTCAATTTGTCAATAAATGTACTATAAAATAAGTCCCAATTGAAGGGGGATCTCCCCGTTTTCATTTACCCAGACGTATACAATATCATAAATGGAGGATCTTAACTCACGCAGTTTCTTATTGAGTTATGTCTGTGCCTTGCTGTAACAAAAAGGAATCCTATCTGGATTTCCGTTTCAATTACAATCAAAAAAGGGAGCTTAGATCCTGCAGATTTAAGAAAACCTAAAATTTGAGGAAACCTAAAGAGGCAACTACTTAACCAAAAGCTTTTCAATCAATAAAGGCTAAAGAAAACGGGAATACAGATGAAACAAGACAATACCAAACTTACTGCCTAGAATTTCCTAAGTACCAGATACTAGAAAGACTGCTATGGAACCCCCTCTTGAGCTATAGTAATATCTTTCTCAGGAGTTCCCGCTTCAATTCCTCAATGCTTTTTTACGATCTTCCTTATCCCAATGTTAAAGCCTTTTCTTTAAAATCCTTAAATAAGTTTGATGGGCTCCTTTTTGAAAAGAGGATACTTGAACCTAGAACTGCGCCTCAATTAATTAATTTCACGGGATTCCTGAGGAAACGGGTATAAGGCTCCCTTTATTTTCTTAAACCCCTGAGCTCAAAGTCTATAAATAGGATGCTATATCCCCTAGTAAACTCATAAGTATACTTTAAGCTAAGCATCGGCTAATTCGGTAATATTAGTAAAAGGGTTCCCAGAGATTGATTTGCTCCCCTTTACTTGAGTCAATTAATACTATTGAAATGTAAAAACCCAGCAGTTCTTGTTTTATGGGATTCCTCTTGAATGTTATATTGGATATTCGAGGTTTTTTATCGATTCTGACTGACACTCCTAAAAAAGAGTTCTTTCTAATACTAATAAGTGAGCAGAGTTGGGTGCTTTAAGATAAGCATGTGGTAATAATGAGTTCTAAACTTGCTCTTTAGAAATGACTTTACGGATTTCTTGCCAAGACTTTTGCAAAAAGTGTAGCCGAGGGGGTTTTACTTATTTTTTAATAGTTAATAGCCGGTTACATTACACAAACAAATCCGAGCTTAATGCTGCTTGGTATTACTTCTAAGCCATTCCTTAACTTTTTTTTTAGAGAAACCTGAGTAGTAAAAGAACTCTTAGGGAGCTCTATTTGTATTGTTAGTTATTGCTTTCAAGATAAAGAGTCTAAAGGTAAAGGGAAAGATAATAGGAATGTATAACGGGTTTTTATTAGAAAGGGGCCTAGGCTTAGGCTGAAATCCTCTAAACTTGCAATAAAGAAAAGAATTAATATAAAATTTGGGTTTTTTTGTTTAATCTGCATTCATTACACGAGGCGTTTGGGTGTTAGGAGGATTTACAAATACAAAGTACTGCTAAGACTAGAATAGATATACCCTATACTTCAAGATCCTAATACTAAAAATAGTTATAAGTAAGATAACCCCAAAAGTACAGACTGCAAGAGTAAGATAAAGATAGCCCATAAGACAGCTAGAACCCGTATGCCCTACTATATAGCCCGTAGTAGGATAAGGAGTAACATTGTAGCTACAGGTATTCTTTAGGTTGAGGTGTTGAGTATGAAGATGGTGTGTGCTATACTATAAGTCAAGCTCTTTTGCTTTCTAAACAAAGAGGCCTTCAGAAAGGATTTCCTTGGGTAAGGGAGTAGCTTTTACAGAAATTTCTTATTGGGATAAAAGGGTCGTAAGTCAGCGGGGTTTTACTCAATTCACTAAGGGGTCTACGATTTTCAAGTAAGAAAGGTTTCAAATAACGAGGAGGGCTTAAGTTTTTGGGTTTACAAGACAAAAAGACATCTACCGAAGGGTTTATTAAGGAGTTGGAAGGTTCTAATTGTGATAAAAAAACCCCTTTCTTAGGGATTAGATATAATAAAAATAGAGTAGCCTAGATAGAGCTTTGGAAGCCTCTGTACTAAACAGCAAGAATCCCGTAATAGCTTAGAAACAGTTTTGCTTATGCTTGTTATACCACCTCCTGAAATTTTGTATTGCGGGTGGAGTCTTTTTGTTACTAGGAACGTTCCAAAAACTATAACTATTATCTGTACTTGACTTAATCACGTGACTTCGAGATATCCCTCCTCATAAGTAGAAGTATATTTCCTCAGATAGAGGCCTAAGTTCCTTTAAGGGTTCTTTCGTTTTTATAGAAGCCCTTTCAAGTTCGATTTTCTATAGAAAACCTTCAGTATAGCATACTACAAGACTTCACTTTTATTTTATCAGTCAACAAATACCCCGAAAGGTTATGCTTTCTTACTTAAAAACTACTAAAGAATTCTCTCAGTTTCCTGCTAAAGCTACACTCTACTTGACCTACCAAGAAAGTTATAAATGAGTTTTGATCTTACAGGTCTAGTCTTTCTCCCAAATCCTTAGTACTTCCCTACTTTGCTTCCAAAATTAACACTTATAAGGTATCTTGTAGTAAAATAGAAAGGCCTAAAAGAAGTTCCTAGTCGAGGCAGAGATTGACTCTTAAACAATCGAAAGGAAGTCCTAAAAGGACTCCTTTGTGTTTCAATAAATAGCGTAGAATGAGAAGAGATCCTTTTTGTTAAAGTACTAAGACTCGCTTGCAGTTGGATCCTTGCGGGAACTCCCTCTTCGAATTGCGGAAGAGCGGCCCTTGTCGACCTACACACCTCGTTATAGCTGCTTTTTTATGTAAAAGGATTCTGATGTTTTAATAAGGATTATTTCACTTAGAACTTATAAAAAAGAAAATTCTTGTATTTAAAGGATCTTATACAAGGGTCTTTTCTTATTACAGTGAGGGATTAAAGTTACTGGTGAAAGGGAACTCTAAATCTTAGAACTTTCTTTAGAATCTTTAGAAAACTAACAGAACCGAATACTGGATATTGGGCTCCTTCCACACTTAGGGTTTCCTTGTAACTTACCTCATTTCTGGAGGGGGCAGATTGGGGACAAAAATGAATAATTAAAAGAGCCCCTTACCTTACTATTACTCCTTTGCTCAGCTACTCCTTTAGTTTGTATTCCTAATGGGCTTCCTTTCCCCCTTACAGTTATTCATTAGATTTTTCTGTAGGGTTCCCACCCCTTTTGATAAAGACCCAGCCAAAAGGAAGAGTTTTGAGATAAGGGGGATATTCCTAAAAACAGGATTTCAAAATAGCAACGAAAATTATCTTGAAGAGTAAATACTTTATTAAAAGCTGATAAAATAAAGTAAATAAAGAATACGGTTTAAATAGAAGAATGCCAAGGCAAAGATTTTTTATAGGCTTGTATTGCGCACTCTTTGAGACTTCCTAACTAGGATCTTACCAGAAACATCTCAGAAAGAAATATAAGCTTGCTCTTCCTAATGGAGGAAGACTATAAAAGGAAGCGAGCAGGTTTTCATGAAATTTCTCATAAGTTACTTTACTTTCGAACAAGAGCCGCCGGTTCGTCCTCGTACTGAAAACTTTGTAAAAAAGCTAGTTCAAAAAGACATATACCCAATCCTTATTTCCTTCGACAAAGACAATATTAAGGAATTTCTTTTGAATTTCTAAACCTGAAATAACTGAATCTGAATCTTCGTCGTTTTTGCTTGGCATTTTCCTGCATTGTCCGCAGTGGTTTATTTAAAATCCCTTTTTGGCATAGCTGTAGATATCCCTTTAGCAATATGAATGAGTAGACACCCTTATAAAGGCAACGTTTATAAAGTTAGTTGTATAAAGCTAGAATATCTGACCCCTGTTTAAAGCCCTATATTAAGAATATCCCGGATTCCCTAAGGGCCCTATTGACTTATAAGCAGCTCAGTGCAGTCTCCTTGTTCTATACTTATTTCCTAGTAATCAAGCTAGAGAATTCTTTACGGCATAGAAAAAGTTAGCCCATCTAAAGACAAAAAGAGAACCTCTATTCGGTTAAGAGCTTCTGATACTAAGAACAAGGTAATGGCTAAATTTAAGACTAATAAAAGAATCTTATACTCTACTAAATAGAACTTAAAAGTCCTTGAACAAGTACTAATGGGAGGCAAGACAGTAAGAACTTGATGTCCAGGTTGAGACAAATAGTAAAAAGGGGAACTTCCGCTGGCTCAGAAAACCCCTAAAGGATCTCCCGCAGAAATTTCCTAGATAAATTTAGGAGTGAAGCTATTACACCCTTGCATGCGCTTGTTGATAAAGTGGGTGTCTGGTAACGCAATAATAACAAATATAGAGGTACCCTTCTTGCCGAAGGACTCCGAGCTCTGAAAGATTTCTTAAAACTAGAAACATAATTAAGAATACTTGAACTACTTTTAAAGGCTTGGAATATTACTTTATTTTCAGTGAATAAAACAGGCCAGAAAGTGCAAGAAGCTATAACTAAGGAAGTAAGTCACCCATTTTGTATAGTTTAGCTCTATGATCTGATCTATAAGTTCCAAACAACGTAGACGGTTTAAAGTATCGCTCGGTTCTTACTAAATTAAGTGTATTCTCTAATGATTAACTGATTAATATAAAGGGCTTGGTTAAATTCTACGAAGAAAATAGAACAGAACTTTTTAAAAGAGTATGTAATTATAACACATTTACATCTCTGTATAGGTCAAAGTTATTTGAAACGACTGGTGTAAATAAAATTAGTAAGCTGTATATTGTTGGGTTAATTGTTGCCATTGTATCCCGATAAAAAAAGGCAGGAAACCCGGATTTGTCCTTAAAATTGAACGTATTGCCTTCGTAAGTTCCAGTAACGGAAACTTCCCAGGATTTCATTTATTCACAGAGCATACCTCCGAAATCCTTTCGCTGTTTCATTTATACCTTTGTTACCCCTTGCGAATACTTACTTGAATTAAATTCAAAGAGTTATTCTTAAGGTTAGCGGTACCCCCTACAAAGGGTTTCTAGTAGTATTAAAGTTCTTTCTTCAAGAAAATCTCATATATATAAGTGTCTCATAATAGGAAAAATGAGAGGAATATTGTTGCTTAAGTGGCTCTATATGTAGCTTTACCGGTCTTATCCATTTACTTTTGGTTTTTGATTGCTCAGTATGTGCTTACCTATACTCAAGGAATTCGACCCGAGGCTCTAGAGCAGCTAGAGGTAATTTTACTATTCTATTCAGGGACTCTTTTCCCATACTAAAATAGGAAAGGCACGGCTTGCGTTATTGTTAGAGTCATTTTTTTGTAAGGGGATTCCAGAAGCTTGATTTTTAATTACCCCAGGAATACTCTTCGACGACTTATTAAACTTAAGAAGAATCCAAAGTCCTTGTCTTAGAGATGCACATTAAAGGACAGATACCCCCCTAAAAGCCCTTACTTTAACAGGTTAGCTAATTGAAATTCCCGGGAAACTTATGCATTTATGGGTATATTGGAGCCCTAAAGCTATTGTTGTATTAGCCAAAACTAGTAACTCTTTATCTATCGCCCCTTCTATCAGGATTCCTTTGTAAGCTCTCTCTGCTGGACATAGAATAAGGTATATTCTATATGTCAGGTTCTTTTGGTACGTCTTCTTATAAGATTAATAAGGAGTTTTCCCACTTGTGTAAGATAGAAGAGTAAAAGACTGGGCTTGCCTTTGACTTCAATTCAAACAAAAGCAGAGCAAGATTTGTGCAATATAAAGTAGAGTTTCTTTGACTAAAGACATTTTAGAGGAGCCGCTGTATAAGTACTCTAAAAATTTCCTGTTAATGCTAGATAGTATAGGTTTTAGAAGTTCTAACATAGGATATTTTGTTTTGTGTCCGAGGGATTTTGGTAGACCTCATTTTACTTAAAAGTCTTGTTCTTTATTTGTAGAATGAGATAAGATAACTTGCCTCTTCACTTTCTTCGGAGCTATAACTAACCTACTTTCTCAAACTCTAAGCTAAAGTATTGAGCTGCCATAAAACTAAGCTACAGAAGACTAAAATAAGTAGAGGTATCAAGACCCATAAGACTAAGCTAAAGAGTACAGGTATCCACAACAAGAGTACAACTAACAAGACTCAGGCCTATAATCAAGGTATAGTTCATAAGACAAGTATAGCTATGAAGAATAGGAGTAAGCTACAGAATAAAAGTACAGGTATGCGTATAGCTACAGGGTTACTAGATTGCTCCTACAAATCCCGGATCTCTGAGGTCCCGGCAAAGGTTTTCCTTTTCGGTTTCATTAGTTCAAGCCGTGGACATTACAAAAGATATTAGCTTAGTTTTACTTCTACTGCGTAGAAAATATCGTCACATTCTCTCACAAAGCTCTTTTGATTATTACAGCATAGCGTATTTTGTAAAATAAAAAGGGAAGAAGGAATGGATACCATTTCTTTTTGTAGAAGAATACTCTTTTCTTTAATAGCTTCTCTGCTACGCTTTATTAACTTTGTTATTTCCTCTGGTTTTATATTCATTATAAACCTTTATGTTGCCAATCAAATTCATGAAAAAGACTCTCTGTTACATTATCCCTTGAGTCTCTTGGATGCTCTTATGTGCACTCTTATGTGCACTATAGTACTACGCGTTTCCTTTTTGATTAAAACCCAAGAATATGATTTTCATACAAGTTATATCCCTTACTTCTGCTTTCTGCCACTAAATAGACTTAATTGACAAGTCAATTTCTTTATTATAGTTGCTTTTTTTCATACCTATTTGTATTTTAGCCTTTACATACCGGATCCTTAATTTGTGTTCTTACTTGTGTTGGTAGTCTTGAATCTTAGTGAATGTCTTTAGTCTAGTAGATTTGGTTCCTTAAGTTTTTGATGAGGAAGGCGGGAAACCTTCAGGGAACTTAGTCACTATAGGATTTGAAAGCTATTCCCGGTTAATTTGCATGTGGAAAGTTAATAAAGGTGCCCTCGGTTCTATTAATTTTCTATAAATCTTGTTCCTTTAGGTGTTAACCGGGTTAACTACCCCTCTTCTTGTCTTGATCATTTCGTTTTTCTGGATAAGGGCTTCTAACGGGCATCTTTTGAGGATATAGAAAATTCTACTTTTTGTGATTGTGACTTACTTTACCAACTCTTGTTTATTAACTTATAGGATCTGCCCTCTCGACGCCTTATTGGCATTTAAGCAATTTTATTTTAATAAGTCTCTTCTCCATTTCAATTTCAAAATCCCACGGAAAGACTCCCCTTTTAAACTTCCAATAAGGCACTAATCTAAAAATTAGTATCTATTTATGTTTTGTTTCAAGATTTCAATTAAACAACTTGAATCCTAAATTATAGGCAAAGGATGCGTGGAATTTTCATTTTACAATCGTAAGTTAGAAAAGTGGAATCCTTTCTCATACAAAACTTTTCGAAAAAGGCTGTACAAAACGAAAGAACTTATATAGTAAGCAGGAATCCAGTAATAACTAATGGCAATTCCCCTTTGAAAAGGATTCTTTTTGGATTCTAGGAATCTCCTAAATACGGTACTTGTCTTTATATAATAGTATAATTACCAGGAAAGTACCATAGTACAACACCTTAAAAAAAGGACCTAGAGGACCCGTGTTTGTTATAAACGAAAGAATTTAAGTAAGAATCCAGTTCTAGTAAATGCTTTGAATTTTTATGAGAAAACTACCTCTTTTTCACTCTAAGAGGAGAGGCCCTATACGATATCCAGGGGAAAATCCCGTATAACTGAGAAACGTTCGTGAAAAGTTTTGCGTCAACTATCAAATTCAGTTTTTGGTACAAAGAATCCTATTTTATATACAAGAGAAAATCAAAGGCTATTGCCAGGGAGGAACTACTCATTTAGTTTAGATCTCTAACATTTTCAGGTATTTAGGGGAGTGTGTTTACAAATTATGTTCTGTGGTATCGGATACTCCAAGTTTTTCAAAGGCAAAGGAAAGGACAAGGCCTAGAAAAGATAAGAAGTCTAGTTGCAGCTTCTGAGGAATTAAAACAAACTTTAAAGAACTATAAAGACCTTATATATCTTCTTCCGCTAGAATCCTAGGAATTTTACAAGCAGTTTCAGACCCTTTGGAAATGCTTTTCTTAAAATGTAGGCTTTAAGGCCTAGGGAATAGAAGTAAGAACTCCTACTGCAATAGTATTAGGTAGGCTAATTAGGGAGGAGATAAAGAATTAAGAATATAGCTCTTAAAAAGGGGTATTTAGAGTTTCATTTTTAATTATAGTAATAAGTTATATATAGTAAATAGATAAAGTCTTTGGAGTTTTCTAATCTTATCTTGGAGCGCAAGGGTTAGGGTTTTTACCGAACAAGCAAGGTAGAATAAACTAAGTAACTAGGTCAGGGACTAATCTATTGGAGAAGTTAGTTTTTTTAGAAGAGTTAACAGGTGAATAATATCTTATTAACAAAGACTAAAACCTGTAGGGAAGTTCCACTTTCTTCGACCCAAATCGTCCGAATCCATGTGAGATATAAAAAACTCGTTTTGAGAGAAATTTCCGTGTTTGTTAGAATAGTTTCTGCTCTAAACTCTTTTTTCTAGACTTACCTATCTATATTAGATAGTAGGTATTCTTTTCTTTAGATCTTTCTTACTAAAAAGACTGACTTTTATAGTTATACCCGCTCTTTCTTTTTAGTATTAGGAGGAGCAGCTATACCTGTACTCTTTCTTTGCCTTATGGGTTGTCTAACCTGTGCTATTGGGCTTTCCTGAATTATACTATATTGTAATATTCTATTAGTTAAAAGTTAAAATAGATATAGAATTAGGTATAGAGTTTAAGGGGTAGACAGGATACGCTATAACCCATACTTGTTGACTTACTTCTTTTTATTTAGTTGTTAATGACTTGTTCTTCCTTGTTTTATTAGGCTTAGTTTTTTTATTCCGTATCTGTTTCTCTTTTGTATTTGTATATTCTTAGGTTTATTTGGAGTAGTAGGAACAGAAAGAAGTAGCAAGATTAGG
>JAYMTE010000252.1:0-20648 GCA_036897545.1 Pelargonium fulgidum
TCGAAATGTGACATCTCATTAATTGAGTTGATCATTGTGTACTTTTTTATATTAGTTCTAACCTCTATACTTTTCATTTTTTTAATTTGGTCTAAAGCTGATGTGGAAGGGTGATGTGGCATATTTGCTGACATGGAGGTAAGTGACCTACACTAGTAGGTAATTTGGACCAAATCTAAAATTTTAAAAAGTACAAGGGTCAGACCATCTAAAAAATCTACTCGATGGCCAATTTCATAGTTTTAACAAGTACAGGTACTATGGTGACAATTTATCCTAATTATTATTATTAAAAATAATAATAATAATACTCGTTTATATTTCGGGGGAAAAAAAATACTCGTTTACACTCAGAATTCTATGGTCTCTTCGTCGGTCAAAGGATCATCCAATAAATCAGAAATCTGAATCCAGGTAATTTCTCCATCAATTTTCGATTCCCTTAGTGGGTTTCTCTGCAACTTCTCTTCATTGAATAATCTCTTGTAATTTCCTCCAAACAGTATCAAAATCACACTTCTCCTTCACTCCAAACCTAATTTTGGTCCTTTTTCTTCATTGACTTGTTCATTCGGGTACTGTTTAAACACGTCAATTTAACATGTTCATTCTGACATTTAATCAATTTGTCGTTGTTATTGTTTTTAGTGATGAGAAATTATATAATTGGACAAATTCACAGGAGGAGCCGGCAATGACTTTTTCGAAACCCTTTCTTGTTCCTTGCTGTTACGATCTATATTTTATTAGCAGCTGTTTCAAGGTTGTATTTGATGATTTTGACAGATAGCTGTTTTGATTCTCGACAGTGTCGTGCTTCTTGAGGCTTATTCTCAAATTTTCTGTTGATTTGCTTAATACTTTTATTGGTCCAGTGTTGTAAAGATTCTTTTTATACTGTGCAGCTTCTTAGAGTCTTAACCAGTACAGAACATATTAGATTGTGAACTGCAATAATGAGATATTTATCTTGTTGACTTGTCAATATTGGTTTGATCAATCAATACATGTAGCTAGCTATCAATTAATAAATATCTTAGAATAGTAGTATATGCCGTGTAGTTCTCTGAGCCAACTGGTGAGGGTGTATATAACGTCAACGGTGTCTGTCATTCATATCTTCTTCGCAAACATATTTTTTTATTTCCTTTGTCCTGTGTTTCTGTTTGTTGTTCAATTGTAAGTCTCTCTCTCCCTCTCTCTATCTCTCTCCGTTGTGAATGGATCAAATTTAGTGTTGGTATACTCTTGATATGAGATTTGATTGCCTATTAAATGTATTATGAATTCAGTTCTCTTAAATTTATGCATGAATGGGATGACTTTGATTACTGCAAAGAGTTTTGTTAGATCGAAACTTTATCATATTTGTTGAAGTTGTTGTTGTTTCTTTGAGACTTCATCCCAATCAATCGTGCTAATTTTCTCACTCTTGTTTCCTATATCCATGGACAACTGAGACTCCATAATTGATGTGTTTGTAAAAAGTTATTGAAAAAAAAAATAAGTTTATGCTCGAGATATTCTATTTTAGGAGGAAGATATAGTGATATACTCCCCTTATCCCCATCCCTTGTTTGATTTCCCTTTTGTAATTTCTTTTTATTTTTATTTTTATTTTTTACTTATACACTTGGAGGTAATAACAATTTATGTGGATAAGTATGATATATTGTGCTCTTCAGGGAAAGTGTAACAACAATTTACATGTGGTCATCATCATTCAATAACATTTTCTACGCTGACCTCTTTTCTAATCTTTATGAAAGGCCTATCTGTTGGAATTTTTCTTCTTTTTCTAGCAAATGCTTTCACTTGTTCATCATCGCCAGTAGTAAGCTGGGCCACAGTTTTGATTAAGATTTCGTTGATGCCCTGATTTGATAGTTGTTATGTCCTGTCATTACCCCAGCCAGTTTTAACAAATAATAATTCTTCTATATCTGTGTAAATATTAGGAGTGAAGATAACATGGGGAATCTTTTCTGCTGTGTACAAGTTGACCAATCCAATGTAGCTATCAAGGAGAGATTTGGCAAGTTTGAGGAGGTTCTTGAGCCAGGATGCCACTGCTTGCCTTGGTTCCTTGGACATCAGCTTGCCGGTCATCTCACTCTTCGGTTACAGCAATTGGATGTGAAATGTGAGACCAAGACAAAGGTTTGTCCACTTATTGTAGTTGATGCTCCTGCTGTGAATTACTGATGATTTCATATATTCAAATTCCAATAAACTTATTTTTTTAGTTCTTTTAGAAAGTTAAAAGAAATAACTTAGTTACAGCCATTTTCATCTCGTTATTTGTTAATTATGCAGAAAGTACTTTTGCAAAATAGATATAGAGTATTTCTTCTCCGAGTCTTCATTGCCTAACTTGTAACTTGTTATCCATTATATCTATAAAAAAAACTGCTTGATTGGGTAAATGGTCTATTGTTATTTTGCTTGTAGGACAATGTATTTGTCAACGTTGTTGCATCAATTCAATACCGTGCTCTGGCAGACAAGGCAAATGATGCGTTCTACAAACTCAGCAACACAAGAAGTCAGATCCAGGCTTATGTTTTTGATGGTATAAAACTGTTATTTATGTCATCAAGGCATGAAATACACATGACCAAAATATTATGCCTATTCAATTTTGGTGGTTCATTTTTCTTCTCACTAGAATTATGAGCTTAACTGTGTTTCGGTTTCCCATTCAGTGATCAGAGCAAGTGTTCCAAAGCTCAATTTGGATGATGCTTTTGAGCAGAAAAACGAAATCGCCAAGGCTGTGGAAGATGAACTTGAAAAGGTATCTAAACTCTTATTTGTAATTATAACACATTTAAGGAATCTAAGTTCAACTTGATTGTGACACCGTTTCCTTAATCTTGTAGGCTATGTCTGCTTATGGGTATGAGATTGTACAAACACTCATTGTTGATATAGAACCAGATGAGCATGTGAAGCGAGCAATGAATGAAATAAATGCTGGTATAGTTATTACTTAACTGATATAATTATCAATCTTTTTAAATATAATCTTTTGCTTAGGGCGGGACCGACTTTCAGGGAAGTTGAATTTTGTCTGGATGAACATTTTTAGATTTCATGATAATACATCTTTCTAACTGAATTTGGCATATATACTTTGGAGTGAGATGCTGTAATCTCTCTCTTGATTTATTCGGTATCATTTGAAGGTTGAAGCTTATCCACTCATATAATAGCTGACTGTGGGTTGTTCTTTATTTCTTTTCATTTTAATTATTGGAAGTGTACATTTTCTGAAAAGTGGATACAATTTCAGCTGCAAGACTGAGGATGGCAGCTAATGAGAAAGCTGAGGCTGAGAAAATTCTACAAATTAAGCGAGCTGAGGGTGAGGCCGAGTCCAAGTATCTGTCTGGGCTGGGTATTGCCCGCCAGCGTCAGGCTATTGTGGATGGCCTGAGGGACAGCGTTTTGGGTTTCTCCGTCAATGTGCCCGGGACCACTGCAAAGGATGTAATGGACATGGTCCTTGTAACTCAGTATTTTGATACCATGAAGGAAATTGGTGCTTCATCTAAATCGTCGGCTGTGTTCATCCCCCATGGACCTGGTGCTGTGCGTGATGTGGCTAGTCAGATACGCGATGGACTTCTTCAAGGCAACGCGCGTTAGCGTTAAGGTGTTGTTTTCGAGCTTCTTTGGGATTTCTGTTGAAACAATGGTGGTATACGTATTTTATCTTTTTGTATGTGAGGAGTTTCAGCTCACAGCACGTTCATGGCTACTACTGTAAATAGAAGTTTCATAGTTTCTTATTTGATTACATGAAGTATATGTTTTATCTAAATTTTGAGGTTTACACCTTTTTGTTTTAAATAGCTTCTTATTTGATTACATGAAGTATATGTTTTCTCTAAATTTTGAGGTTTACACCTTTTTGTTTTAAATACAGTTTTGTGATTTTTGCAGTAACATGTAGTATATAATAACATAAATGTGCTTGATTTTGTTAAATGTGTAGACTACTCTTCTATTATTTCATTCAAGCAAAAACTGAAATCAGCATTTCTTATGTTTAGAATAGGTTTCCAAAACAAAAAAAAAAACTGAAATAGATTCTCCCTTAAGAACGGGTTTTTCAACCATTTTTACTTTTTCCAAACAATGAGCGTTTCATTTCATTTTCACGTGTTAAACATAGTTTTAATTTATTCTACTTTTTATAAATTAGTAAAATGTTATGATACATCACACGTTTTTTCAACAAATACATATTTTCCGATATGGTTGGAAAGCTACACATCAATTTAATTACAGAAAGAGATACAGTTTCGCTCTCTTAATTATTTGTACACAATTGAAGCATTTTCAGTTCAAATGTGAAGAGTAATGAAACTTGAAGAATAGAGGTGGCGGGTGATGACTCAGAAAGACGCATCCAGAATATTTACTCAGTGGGGGCAGCGGCCGCAGCTTGTTCGGCTTCACTTATTAGTTTCACCAATTCTCCTCTCTTTGCTTTCATTTCTTCCATCTTGGCATCCAACTTATCAAGCTTTAGCTTTAGTTTGGCTGGATCCTTCTTATCCTCAGGATTCTTGACTTTCTTTTCTTTATCTTTCTCCTTATTCTTCTTGTCTTTTTTCTTCTCTCCTCCCTCTTTTTCATCCTTGTCCTTCTTTTCCTTCTTTTCCTCTTTGTGTTTATCTCCCTCTTCTCTCTCTCCCATCTTGATCTCTTTCTTTAGGTTTTTCTGACTTTATTTTCTCTGAAAATGGGAAATTCACAATCCAAATGATACCCAAACAATTCTTGATTACATGATAAGCTATATATGAAACCCCATGCACATGCATGTCACCTAATAAGATTAACACAATTAAGCAAATATATATGTATCTAAAAAGTTTCTTCTGACTGTGCTGTAATTAATTGTTCCTAAACATGCTGGATATTGATATATATTCTGTATCTGGCATTGGCTTATATATTTTGACCAAAACACTAAACATGCAAGAACAAAAACGAAGGAAAAAAAAAAACTCTAATTCAATATTCAGGAATGTTTAGAAACACATACGTTTAAGAGGAAATCACAAACCTGAAGCTAGTGTCAATTCTGGTTGATGTTGTATTAATCAAAATTAATCTGAGTCTCTCATGTAATATAATGCAATATATTTCAGAAGACAATGTTGAAAACAAAAGGAGCTAAAGAATCTGATAGAATTGGTGGTTGAGGTAACATCTATTTCAGCGAGAAATGTGATTAACCAACACTTCAATAACTGCATCTAGCCGGTTTTTAATGAAATATTGAAAGGAGGTCAAATTTTTACGCCAACCCACAATAACCCTAACACAAAACTTTTGGTAAATGTCCCAAAATAGTTCAGAAAATTTCGTTCCGACCCAATCTGGTCTAACAAGTTTCGTGTTTTGGTCAAATTTGGTCCCAGCATCTGGGCGGGTTTTAATGAATTAATGAAAAGAGGTCAAATTTTTATTCCTGGCCACAATAATCACAAACACAAGTTATACAAAAGTACAACATTTTGCCTATGATTCCGTAATAATTAATCACATACAAGAAATTAATGCGAACAAAACAAAATATGTTCATATCACTATTTTGGAATCTCCCGTCACTCGATAATCACAATATATGAATCAAATCTAAACGTGTATAACAACTTATTATAATTATAACAAAACAAGCTAAAGATAAGTGAGGTGAAAATATATATGAATGATGAGCACTAGACTTTAATGAGGTTCAGAAATTTGACAACGTTCACACAACATAGCCAACTATTATTATATTGATCGAAGAAAAAGTTATACCGTATTATATATGAAAATATAAAATTAAACTCAGTTTTTCTCGGACTCAACTTAAAGCCTAACTTCAATTTCTAACTTCAATCAATGAATTTAATTGCTTCTTCAATTTCTCTCACAACTACGTACCATCTTCCACTCACTATCACTTTTTGCTATAAATGAGGTTGTCTAACAAATAACAATAAGAGACCATGAGACGAGCTGTTGGTGTACAAGCCTTGCATATCAATTTAAAGTTTAAAACAAGATAGTAGAAAATGTCACCAAGTTGGAAGATTATTAATGCTACATGCATTATTGAACGCTAATCAACAATCTCCCTCTCCCGCTCAAGAGAGACGTAACCTAATTCCTTTTCTAAAGTCCATCTCGACTTCTTGCAACAAAGATGAAGCTCTTTTTAAGAATAATCGTACGTGCTCATCATCCCAATTGCATTCTTCATTATATGGATTTTCTTGAGTTACATTAGTCGCTTCTGAGTCACCAATTGCAACCAATGGCATATGACATTTATGTGTATTCCGTTTGTGAATGGTACATGTGATAAGTGCATCTTTTACTAGTCTTGCTCCCCACTTATGCACTATTATCTCTTTATTATTCGTCGATCATTGAGTAGTTGACTATGTTTTCGTTAATATAACGTGTTTGTTGAGTGTGCAGGTGATTTAGGTGAAAACTATCTAATCGGATATTCTTTAATTATGATTGCACCCGTGGAGGCATGAAATGTTGAAATAGATTAACAAAGATATTAAACCACACGCATAAATAGAAATCAAGTGAACAAACAAAGAAAGGAAGCAAAAATTGCCAAAATGGCTCTACCTCTAAACCCTCTCATCCTCTCATTCTAATCTCTATCCTTTATTTATATTTGTTTGATACTATTTGTCATGAAAGAAAATCAAAAGGTGGGCAAAAATGAAAGCAAGCAATACATCCAAATTGTTGTTCCTCTTAATCAGTTTAATGTTAATAATGGGGTTGGTGGAGGGTGGCATTGCTGTTTATGATGAGCATTGGAAAAATAAAGCTCATAAAGCCAAGAAGAACATTGGTAAAGCTTACCAGCCAAACCCTGAAAAAGTTGCCAATAAATTGAACAAGAAAACACACAAGTGAGTACATAATTTTATTTATTTTCTTCATTCTAAAATTAGGGAGAAAAAAACCTCAACAATTTAGAGATGGCAACAGGACGGGTTTTGTGATGTTGTCCCTGTCTCCGCCCCGTTTCCCAACAGCCCCATGCCCCGTCTCTGCCCCGTGCTCCGTTCGGGATCTAATCTCACCCCATTCGGAGATGGGAACTCCCCGTGTCCCATAACCCGCTCCGTTTTGTCAAATTTTATATTATTAATATATAAAAATTGTCAAAAAAATTATAATTTTTTGTTGTCCAAAATATATTTAATAAAATGTTATTCATATATAATATCAAAATATTATTTATTTGTATATACATTTTAACTGAATTTACAAAAGTTAATATTATTCCTATTGAAGTACTAAAATGAAAATAAAAATATTTTTTATTTAATTCATCGGGTTAGGGCGGGGCGGGTTATAGTTACCCGTCCCCACCCTGTCCCCACCTTGTTCCCCTCTAGGTGATTTTTCTTGCCCCAACCCTACTCTATGGTCGGGGACATCAATCGGGTCTCCGTCAGGTTCGGTTAGACTATATATTATCTCTAATCCGGACCTATTTACTTTCTATTTTGACTGAGAATCTTAGTCAATAAATTATAACTAAGATTTTGGGAACTCGTAAAATTAATAGCGTTTGTTTCTTTTGTTGACACCACCAGAAGCGTACAAGAATACAACAGGAGGAGCTTATATGAACAAGCCTCGCAGACTAAGCGCTAGGCTTTGCGTTGGCGACCATTCTTAAAATACAACAACAAATTCTTTTTTCTTTTTTGCAAAACAATGACAACTTCTATTTGTTTGTAATTTGCACATTAAATTTTACATTGTATATATAGAGCTTTCTATCAAGATTGTGTTGTAAGTGCACTTTTGCATCTTCCTAGTTAATAATTCATGATGTAATTATTTTGTTATGTATATGTGTTTGCAACTAGAATTTCTCCAACAGAAATGAAAATAATCTCATATTTTAATATCTTTAGTGTACTATTCAATTAATTTATTCTATAATCAAGCAGGCTTAATTGATTATTAAAATACATGTTGATGTGTGTGTTTTGACTTGATCAATTGGGCCGCACAAGATGTATTTGTCTTCTTGTCCATGTGTTCAGGAATCGTCTGAAGTGATATTTTAAATCTGATTATCAATCTGATTTTCGTTCTAAGAACTTTGAACATGTGACTTGCAAGAGGTAACACAACAAAAATAGAGACCCCAGATGTGTTCTCTGGACATCGCATCGGGTGTGAGGAAAAGATTTCAGTCGAAAATCACAAAAGATAGAGAGAGTTCTAGAAAGAGAAAGTAGAGAGTGTGTGTCTCAATGTAAATTGTGTAAACTTTTCTATTACCAAGAAATTGGTATTTATGCTTACAAAACAAGCTAGTCACGTGTCACGTGTCATCGTGTGGTTGGTTGTTGGTGATGTGAGTTCTACTTTGTGCCCATTTGAACCTTAGGCTCTTGCTTTCCAAGCCTGTCGTTTGCGGGCATCAAGCGAGCTCAAGAGTTCCCCAATGTCCCTCGTGTGTCGAGGAAAGTATCAAAGTTCGTAGAAGCCTCTATTGTTTGGGTTAGCGTCCTAGGATTTTGAGAGGGTCGGATTGCCTTGGAGAATTTGATCCATGTCTTTAAGGACATGGTGATCATTCCTTGATGACAAGTTCTTGGAGAGGCGGGAATCCATGAAGGTGACCTGGCGTAGCGGGTACTTTGGGCATCTCTTACATGAGCTAAGTGTTTGTGGAGCTACTTGAGGGAGCCGTATATTTGAAAAAGAGCTCTAGAGAAGCCTTTGGGGCTTTACATTTGCAAAAGAGCTTCAGGAAAGATCTTGGGGACGAATTCACAGGTGAGTTTCAGGAAAACTTTTGGGGCTCTAGAAGTCCGAAGAAGTTTATAGGGTCCCTAAATCCATAGGAGAACTTTGGGAGAAGCTTTTGGAGGTACAGAGAAGCTTTTGGTACTCCTAGACTCCAAGGAAGTTTTTGGGGTCCTAGATTCTATGAGAGCTTCACTAAAGCTTTCAAAGATCAGGGAGATTTTGGGTTTCCGAGCTTCGGGGGAGTTTTCATAGCTCCAAGAGTCCAAGGAATCTTTCAAAATCTCGAATTCAGAGAGTTTGGGGTAAGCTTTAGATGCCTAGGGAGATTGTATTGGTAGTGCTGAGTCCTTAATTGTATCCATTTTATGCCTCATTTACACACTCAAATCCGATTATTTTTAATGTTCTGAGTATTTTGCCTAGATTTATAGAGTAGGTCCTTTTGAAGCCATCATAAAATATACCTAAAACTGAAGAACTATTCAGTTGAGTTTATGGTTAATCTTATGCTATAGCATTCATTCTTCCAAAAGAGTAGAAACTTCAAACTTAGTTCAACTGAATTATCACAAAGACAAAACTTAACAATCCTCACTTAGTCTCATTTTCTCAACTACATTACCTACTGAATAGTATCAAAATCATGGAATTCACCTCTACATAACCTTAAATTCTAGTCATTTCATTACAAAGGGAAAAAAAAAAGGAAAAGGAAAAACCAGCTCAAATCGCCTCTGGAGTGTTCATCATCTGCCAATACAAACATCAATAAGTCTCGCAAGTAGTTGCAAAGTGAATTTGGCAAATGCAAAACAGAGTGGACATCACGGGGCTTCCTAGGTTGCATCTTTAACTTCAGTTTTCAGTTTCTCAGCCACACTGGCCACAGCACAACATAACTTTGCTTCCATGGCCAGCGCACCAACACATCCCGCTACTAAACCCAACTCCTCCTGAAACTCTGGATGCAGCACCAATGAAGAATAGTTCTCATCCAACAGCAACCCAAGAAATTTCACAACATCTTCTAATTTTGGAACCCAATCACACCCGTTAAAACCCAACAAGTATGATCCTTGTGGACAAGGACCTGCTTCAGGAAACTTCTCATACTTCCTCAACCACTTCCTCAGGTACTGTAGCAACCTTTTCATCTCTTTACCACTCAGTTTACCAATCGAAGAAGCTAATATTGCTTCATCAATATTTGGTGATGCCAGCAAATAATGCAAACAGAGCTCGGAAGATGTGAACCCGTCATGTGCTACCATGAGTAAAATTGAAGCCTCCTTCGCTATAAGGGATTGCTTCCGGGTGAGGTTCTTATCCATCGCCTTCTCGATGGCTTGCAGCCCTTGACTCTCCCATTCCTTTTTGACAGGTAGCATAGCAGCATAAGCATGTGCAGGTGGACAAAGAAAGTACTTCAAAATACAGAGTAATTCCGATGACCTCAGGTCGGAGGCATGCTTAATACAAAGACATAGCAAGTCAGACCGCCTCTTTTCCACTAGACTTGTAACGCAATTTGAATAGCAATAATTCTTAACAAGCCCGTTAACAATTAGAACCTTTACCAATTCCCAAATTTCCAGACGAATACACACTTCCAAAACCAAACCAGCAACATCCCGACCCATCTGGTACCCCACCTTCTCAATCAATAATCCAGTGTACCTATCATCAGCCGACCCTACATTTACGTGAGCTCCAATTCTCCCCCCAATTCTGTTTAGAAATTGATTCAACATCCGAATAAACTCATCTTTCCTAAAATCATTTGGATTCTTCATCTTCTGCTGAACCGTTTTCAAGAACTTATTCGCCAAGTCAATGACATCGGTATCAGTTTCCGAGATTTTCCATCCAGAAACATGGTGAACGAGCGAGGCCGGATTAGGGTTTTCAACTGTGGGCTTCAAGTTGCGAATAGTCTCATCCGGGTTTAGAATGATCGGAAAATCAGACTGGAAGGAAGCAAGTTCGGGATTGGCTGCGGCCTTAGTGATGACTTCGAGCAAAGTCATGACTCAAAATCTGCCCACCAAATATCACAGAACAACCTAAGAACAAATCCAAACAAGAATCAAACGAAAACCCTAGTTTTCAAACATTTTCCTGTAACTCTCCAACAAAACGATAAATTCATAGAAATTTGAGTCAAGATAACTGAAAGTTGCAAACTTTCCTAAAGCCCACAACGATAAATATTCCAATCAACAAAAACATAACAAAAAAATTGCGAAATTAATTCGAAAAATAGGTTTCAAGCGAATCAGAAGGAAAGATAGAGGAAAAGAAAATAGAGAGTGTAGAAAAGGGTTTACGAACCAGCGGCCGCGGAGGAGAGGGACTGGGGTCAAGTGTTCTGCGGCGTAGCAGCTGCTCTTTGCAAACCAAAATCAGCTCTTGCTCTGCTCCAATTTCCTCTTCTAGGGCTTTAGAATTGTGAATTAGGGCTTTAGAATTGTGAATTAGGGTTTTAGCTCTAGGGTATGTTTCGTTGTGTTTCTAACATTAGTTGCGCAATTTATTTGTGGAGGACTAAATTGTAATTCAACGTAGAGGTTTTCTACTTTAAACCTGGCCAATAATTTAGAGCAATATGTGTTTTTTATTTATTTATCAATAGTTCAATGTGTTAAAAGAATCGAATGATTTCATACCCTTTGAACTTGTTTGTAATTTAGAGTCGGTTATTATTCCTATTCTTCATTGTTTTCAACCCTAAAGTCACAATATTAACGATATTATTGATTATGGAATCTTTTATAAAAGCAACGAAACGTACAGTATGATAGGCTACTGTGATGCCGACTACACAGACAATCGTGACATACGACGATCAACTACGGATTACATTCAATTTGGGCTCAAGAGCAGTGTATCGGTGCAGCAAAACACAACTAGCGGTATCATTATCAACTATTAAAACAGAATATCGTGCAACAACTATGGTCGATCAAGAATGCACATGGCTAATGCAACTCATGAAAGATTTGCAAGAACCCATCGAGTATTATGTGCAACTACATTGTGATAGTCAGACTGCAATTTAACTATCAAAGAATTTAGTGTCTCATGCTATACAATTAAACAAGTGAAAGTTCAGTTTCACTATATCAGAGAAAAGGTATTGCAATGAGATATTAAGATGACAAGTATTGAAACAGATGATCAAGTTGTAGACATATTTACAAAAAGTCTCAACACTAGCAAATTTGTGAATTTCAAAAAGAAATTAGTGTCAATTAGTCGAAGCAAGTCCAATGATAAAGTTAGGGGAGTGTTAAAACAACCATCACCGACTTTATAAAATATTCATTAGAAGTTAATTATTGAAATAATTAGTAATGTTACATGAAGAGGTGTGAGTGATATGTGCCTATTCATAAATAATTGTCCTTTTGTAGGTATTCTTTTCATTATGAAAAGTTGAATGTAAATGATGTGATGAAGTAGTATATATAAGAGAGTCTTGTTACAATTTGTACCAAGTCATTGAGTCAATTGTTAATAAAACATCTACTTTTTTGTGAGTCCTAAGTGACTTCGGAGGGTTAGATTGTTTTGTGAGAATCTCTTTACAACAATATGTGGACACTATCTTTAACAAAGAAGTTGCTAACTAAAATGAAGTGCTGGAATTATCCAATAGCTGTTGTGAATTTGTGATGATTTGATGTTGTGTGAATAAACTAATATAAAGAAAGAGTGCACAAAGATAAGATAGCAGGCCTTGAATTATAAAATTTATTTGATGTCTTGGGGAAGGAAAATGCCTAGATGTGTAAACACAAAACACAAATTCCTTCAAATTATTCCAACAAATGAGAATAGCTGATTTTGAATATTCCATCCATGTTAACCTCTTCTCAGGTAGATGGAGGAGTTTCCCAGTTCCTTGGGACGGGACCAACATCGTATATGACTTCTCTGTGGCAAGACCATACAAGCTTTATCGCTTCTGGGGTCCCGATTCCTGCACCCCTGGGGTCCCCCGCTGGCCCAAACCTGTCATACCCCATTTGTTTTTCACAATCAATCATTTTACAATCTTTTCATGTAGCTAGCAACAAAGAAAACAACTAAAATTGCATTTACCAGTGATTCTGTGGGGCTCCGGTTGTCCTTGCTCTCAATCCAGCATAAGTAGTCCCGTTAACTGTGTTGCCGATAACTTCCTGTAGATTAAATTTTGACCATAAATACACTGACAGTTAAACACTGCAGAAGCCATCGGGTATCAGTCTCACAATACGGGGCTATTCTATTCTTAACTGTAGCAGATGGCAATGCGGAAAGTTTAGCATGCATAAAAAATTCTTATCTTATATAAACTTAGTCGTATGTATAATGGGTTGAGCATGTAGTCACCACTTCCATTCGTATCATTTTTTTTTTTTTCATTCGTATCATTTACATGTAAATAATTCAAAGAAAATGAACAATTAAAAAAAAGAAAGAGATAGTTGAATCTTGCCTGCAGAAATAGGGGGTCATTTGAAACCACTGCTGCCGTTAAATGCGCATGCATCCTCTCAAGAGCGTCCAATACCATTGGGAGTTGATCTTTCTGATACTCAGTAACAATCTATGACCAAAAATCGAGAATGACAGAACAATTAGCAACTAGTAGCTACCAGTAAGTAAATAGTGTATCCAAGTAAGTGGAAAACGATGATCAAAACTGACTAGTGTTCTTATTCTCAGGATTTGCTCTCAATGCAGATATCCAACAGACACACCTAGCCTAGGGATATAATTGAATTCAAATTCATTATGAGCTTTCTTTTGTTCATCAGCAATTATTGCAGTAGCTTATTCAAATTTACAAATTCTGTTACCATTTTGTGACATGCAGGAGAACTGAACTAAACCATTCCATGACTTGCTTCTCTGTATAAAAAATTTACCCCTGCCTACTTAAACTCAGACCAACATTTTGGTTTCAAAGAAAACAATATCATGTCTTTTCAATCTTTACACTGAAAAGAATCATGATAACAGAGAGAAAGCCAGTGACAAGTCAGTTACCAAGTACTCATAGATGCAGAATAGTACTTTCTTTGAGATCTCTAAGTTGATTGATGATCTAAACATTTTTATAAATTTTCTTAAGTTTTAAACAACTGAGACAATGAAAGGATTGATTTAAAGATCGTCAGGACAGGAAAACAACTGAACTTAAGTAAACTATTGGGTCTATCAGATTAGGAACTGATGTTAGTGGTATTATCCAAGGAGCACAAGGAAAAGTTCCAGATGAGACAAATGTAGGACTAAAAAGGCCGTAGTAAAATAGCATGCAGTATCATTAGTGATCACTTTCCTTCTTTACCTGGAATGGTCCAAAAATTTCCCTGGTAACCAGATCATAATTTTTTTCTTTCAGAATTTCTTCAAGTGGAACATAAATTGCTGTTGGTTTTATAGCACCATACACAGATGGAATGGAGTGGTTCTCCAAGGGTTCACCACCGAAAAGTAATTTTGAACCCGATATCTGAAGCAATTTATGCTTATGTTCTAGCATTGCTTCAGTTGTGAACTGCAACAACAAAAGTAAAAGGGCACAAGTAAAATAACAACAATATAAACACTTCATAGCTAGATTGTTTTGGGATGCATGCAAAAGGAGCTAAACTTGTGGGGTGAATGGTATCAAGGAGAAGTAGAGAGAAAGTGCAGAATAAGATGGATGTACATTAGAATGAAAATGTATGTCATGAATCAGGTCACTGTGCACTGCTTACAACAACGATCAAGCAATTCCTGAATAATGTTGTGTTCTCCACTCTGTCTTATCTAATGCACTGTGCACTGCTTACAACAACAATCAAGCAATTCCGGAATAATGTTGTGTTCTCCACTTTGTCTTATCTGATGCTATTCCTCTTTAGCAATGTGTTATCATGTCTCGTCATACTACTTTTCATGTTAACTTAGGCCTATACCCCTCCCTCATTAAGTTTCTCCAAACTGAACTCTCTTCACTTCCCCTTATAGAGTCACCTAACTTCCCTACATTGCACATGTCCAAACTCCAAAACATCCAAGGCGGTTTTTCCTCAGCTTATCTTTAATTTAAGCTACCAAACTCTAGTCTATACAATTTCATTTCTAACATTATCCTTCCTAGTCTTACCTCAAATCCATCTAAGCATTCTCATTTCCGCTACACTCATCTTATAACTTTGCAATCTATTTGGAGCCCAAGAGCCCAACATTCAGCGTCATTCAACATTTCTAACAGTATAGCTAACTTATAAAAATATTGTTTAAAATTTAAAGAGTTTCATATATAATGAAGAGCAAATGAAATCCTCCACCACTTCAAAAGAGAAGAACCACAATAATACACAATTATGAGTAATCTACCTGGAGTCAACAAGCAGTTATTCTGTTCCACCAGAGACAAATAAAGTACTGAACTCACTAAGCTTCCATCGCATGATCAGGATAAAACCCATTATGATTAAAACTTCATTCACTCCTCATGATAGACATTTAAAGGGATAACAATTCAATCCACTTAATCACAAATCTTTTGGGCCAAAAAAATTTATAAGATACTTCAACACAGTACAGAGGTAATCAGATGTCATAAACAAGCATTCTTTATAGAATTTAGCTGATAAAGAAAAACAAATTTAACAAAAGACCAAAACTAGAATACTTACAGTAAGGACAGGCCCAATGGTTAAATCTTCTAACTTCCTCCTCTCAGCAAGATTTTTCATTTTAGATAATAGTGAAGTTGCAGCCCAATTCTGTGCAAGTATATCACATTGTTAGTGTTAGCTAATGGTAGTGGAGAAGAATAGCTCAATTTTATTAGCATACTGGACAATTAATATATACAGATACAAGTATTCTACAAATGGAAGGGTATCATCCCTAATTTACATAATCAGTGATATTTCTAGCAGTTAGGAATAGGAGATTTAAGAGATTGCAACAGTATTATTCCCAATCTTTAACATCAGATGACCATAAAGATGCGAAGACATGATCATAGAATTGAAAGACATGTTTTCAAGATTGATTATGCCAACTTACCTCATGCATGAATAGTATTGACTGTGCAGAGCACTTTTGACCACTACATGCATATGCATCCTGATCACAGACCCATGCAACATAATCCTCCTGCCATTCAGGAACCAAATGAATGTAAACAAACAATCGCTTTGAATGTGCACAAGGCAAACAGCATCATCAGAATTACAAAATAAATACATTCAATAAACCTCTTGAACATCAGGCCCCAAAACTTTCCAGTCAAATCCTGCATCTTCCAATCTAATGCGACCCTTCAGGTCGAGTGCCAGTTTCTCTGCCACTCTTGAGCTACCAGTAAAGAGAGTCATCCGTGGATTTGCCTGAACAGGTAATACAAGGATTAAACTCATGTTCAGCTAGGCTTTAAGCAAATCTAAGAGTACAAAAGACGAACTGTAAAATTGTGGGTTCAAAAAATTATTGTGACAATAAGAAAGCTTGAATTACACTCTTAGAATTTATTCAATAAGAAGAAATGACCTTTACATATTAATATACCAAAGCATAGCATCTCTTCATTAAGATGCTATTCTGATGCCGCATTTTTGTTTTTACTCACAGCTCCTTTTACATATTTATAAACTTATTTGGTCAATATAAATTGTCTTCATATTGTCCATTTCCAAATCAAAGTATGTTCACATGGGTGTCTTGTGAGTGTATTAGAGTTCATACATGAAAAACTACTAAGCAACTCCTTCCTATTGCTGTAAAATTTGTAGGAATAAAAGATTCTATCAAAGATAAATCATATGAGAAACATCTAAAGGAACAAACCTCCAATAATATCTTGTTCATTGCTTTCCCGTCAGAATTTATGAAGTCAACGTCTTCAATCGGCATCCCACAATAATGAAGTAGCCGAAGCATTTGCTCCATAACAATGCTCACCTAAAACAAAATTCAGCAGTTATATCATTGTCATGCGCCACAAAATATCAATAAGAGTACAATGAAATATGCAAATAAAACTTAAAACTTTCTCACAAAGGGTTTAGCTCAATAGATAAATATTGAGAAGAGAAAATTCAAATAATATAAAAGAGAAGACAGTAGTTACTAGCTCAACAATTTCCAAAATACTTATCGTATATCTATCAATCAGCATAACTGCTAGTTCTAGCCATGTTTTTCATCATCATTGTCCCTCACAAATTATTTGTTTTAAAAAAGTTGTGTAGTTCTCCACAAATAAATGAACTTTTCAATATTAGAGCAACAGTGTTCACTTGTATACCTTGCTATCAACTTTGAGAATAGGTTTATTCCCCATGTAAAGTGCACCCATCAATTGAAGTAATGGAATCTCTAGGGGAAAATTGAAGGGAGTAACAATAGCAACCTGTAAAAGCTTTCCTTTAGATATTCAAGTTAAAGAGAATATATATGGATATCCAGAAAAAATAGAATCAACAATAATAATAATTTATAACAAAATATGCATAATAGAGACTGTCATGGCACAGAGTGCATTCATCTTAACACGACAACATACGTCATAAAACAAAATTTGTGCCAGATATGTTAGACATTAGGAATGAAATCAAACTATGCCTTGTCAGTAAAGAAGTAACACGACACAGAAAGTTTCTGGGTTTGAGCAAACTTATGTGAGATAAACATTGTTCTTTCTGTAGTCATGATGATATGTACATATATGAACTTAACTAGCTCAATGTTGTAGATAAAAGTAATCATATGGTCCAATAACCTAGTATAGCTCTCACATATCATCAGAACCATATACTACATAGATAGAGATTAGTTGGCTTGTCTAAGAAATATATCAAACTTGTTCAAAGATAATGCCTTACCGGACCATACGGCCAACGGAAACCATTACTCTGCTGTCCAAGATGATTTCCAGGTATGCCAAAAGACCTTGCCAGAAAACGAACCTTGCATCGAGTAGGAAAAAAAAAAATTTGTAAAAAATAAAAAATTAATTAATAAGACTTTACAAGGAAATGTTTTTTTTTGTTAAGAGCTATCATATCTAAATAATAAACATTTGATTAGAGAAAATGCATATGGTCTTGAGCTCTTCAGTTATATTCCTTTACTAGGACAACCCATAAATACAGCAAAAACAATTAAGGAACTAACTTCTTCTGATAACTTCCACATAAAAACAAAACTAAATGATTATTGATTATAGCCTATAGGTCAATTCACAGCAACATACACCGTTTTGTGTGATTTTTTCTTTCCTCTTTGTTTTACAGGTGAAGTCAAACTAAAAAGGCTCAACAAGAGTAATTTTCCAATACCTGATCTCCGCAGAAATTTTCTAGAAACTTTTGTGTAACAAAAACTTCACCATGAGCTTGCTGGTAACTCTTTGGAGCAACCCTTTGAATTAACCTAGTAAAGAAATGGGAAACCTGAAAGTCATCCAAAATCAGAAGTTGTTAACACCATTATACAAATAATCAAATCAATTTAGTTACATGTTTGAAGAACATGAAAACAGTGAGAGCCAACACTTATTTTAACTAAAAACGGTTACCTTTGGCAGGGAAAGCATGTGGGCTGCCTTAGCAGATATGTCCCCATACATAAGATATCTGCAAACATGTACCCATATGAGTATGTTAATTTTTTTCATTGAAAAAATAAGTAAAGAATCAGAGAAAAGTTTCCTATTTGTTAAATTGGAAATGAATAATGATGATATTCACTACCAAGACATGTCTGTGATGTTCTAGTATGTACCTATTAAACAAATAAATAAAAAAATGACGAAAGGGTTGGAGAGACAAGAATCAGTAACACAAACCTCTCTGGTGCCTTAAAGGGATTATGCAGACCATGTTTGGGGCACTGGGCCAAGCTCTCTACAAACGGCTGCAAAAGCAGTCAAAACCCAGAAAATCAGTTAAGAACAAGTAATCATAGATTAGAACATATTTTCTCTAACCTTTTTTTGGTTATAACACGTGAATGGCTGAATGCTTCAACTATCTACTATGCATGGCAAGACAAACAGGAAATAAGAGAAGAAATGGTGATAATGTATTGCCCAAATGGTTTATAAGTACCAAGATGTATGACCATTTAGCAACACCATAATAATTATGGTCAATATAAACAAGAGAGATAGACAGGGAGGACATACCTTTATTCCTGTTTCATCAATCTCTGCAACCTTAATAAATGGTTCTCCATTCAAAGGATCCACAATAGTATTCAAATTTGAAGACCCTAACCATTTACCCTGCACTACAAGATATTCCAAGAAATAATATTTTGATCATTGGGAAGCTAAATGAAAGATTAAAATAAGAGCCAGAATTGAGTTTATTGACCAAGGCATAGTTTACTACTGTTGAACATCAATTTATATTTTCCTTTCATAGCGAATAAGTATGGATTTTCTATAGTATATTATGCATACTCTATGTAACCATACTTGAAAGAATTAAAACAACATAATTAAGTATTAATCTAAGAATGTCCATATAAGAGTTTACTGTATCCCCAAATAATCACCTACCAAAGCTTTGCACTTCAGCCGGTTGAGAACCCGATAGCTCTTCAACTTCTAAGGTTGCAAAGGGTAAAGAGTGACTAGATCTGTTAGACAAGGACAGATAAATTAATAAAGTGAAATTGTACCAGTAATATAGGCGTACAATTTTAATAACCTGAAAGCTTGGTACACGGTATTAATTAACAATGTCAGAGAATTTAGGTTTATCCTCTCATTGGCAAGAAAATTTCTAAAATATACATAAAAATGACCTATATATTTTTATTAAAATTGTGTGAAAGATGAGCAGCTCCAGAACAATCAAACTACCAAACCAAAATGTGTATGCTTTCAGAAGGGAAAGTGTCTTGAGGACCAGCGAATTTGTAACCTAAATCGAGCAACCAATTGATCCAGAATCAAAATCTCACCTCTGGGATCAAACACCACCCATGATTGAATTACAATTACAGATACATTATGACATAAACCAAGATGATACTCCTCCCAAATCAATAGATTTACAATCCCGAAACCCCATCCATTTCTCTGCTTGTGGAATGTGACACTTCCCCATCAGCTCAAAAATTGTGGAAATCACAGTAACGTGTTTGAAATTTGAATCTTAAAATGCTAGCAAGAAATGGTGGAGAGTGTGATCATCTGTTTAAAAATTACAAAATGATCCAGAGTTCCCATATAAAAAGAACACACTCAATCATTTCCAAAGCAAAATCATTTAAATTCAACCAAAGACTGACACCACCATCACAAATGACTGCAGAACTGATCATCAAATCAGATGATTGCCAATAACAGATCACGAAACACAATCACCATCGTCATCGACAACACAACAACCTCAAATTCCACATAATAAATAAATAATCAAAAAGAAGCGCAAAAGTTGCAGAATCAAAACCAGAAACAGTAAGTAAATGAAAATACCTGGCGGAGGAGAGATTGAAAGAAGTGAAGCGATTGAGAGCGTTGTGGAGGAGGCCTGTGCCTCTGCCTCTCATCTCTCTGCTTCGGCTCAATACAAATCTGCTCATTTCTCTCTGATTCACTGATGACACCTTCTTCTCATTTTCATTACATATATTATATATATATATACTCACTCACTCCGATTCGCTGCGGAAAATAGTACACTAAATGGCCTGAGCTGTCTCATTCTTGCCCAATATCATTTTAGACCTATTAGAACCATGCAATTTTAACTAAATTAATTTATTGTCGCTAATCCTGAGTTTAATTTAATTTAATTTTGGTCACACTAGCATATTTAGCAACA
>JAYMTE010000253.1:0-20641 GCA_036897545.1 Pelargonium fulgidum
ACATTTATTTTGGGACAAAAAATTTAGACAAATAGGACATTCATTTTGGGACGGAGGGAGTACAATGTACCTTTTGAGAATCATATAATGGCTATCATGGTCGTTGTAAATCAATAGAGATAGATTCACAATATTTAAAAAGACCTTTACAAAATCACCATTCATTCATTATTTTGATTTTGATGAAACATCATTGATTATAAAAATTAGATATTCATCTTTATTCTATCTGGAACATGTGCTAGTTATTCATGATAACAAGACTTCATATTTTACTACTCTTTCATTCGTAATTACCAATTATTACTCTTTTCAATTCATAATAACAAGCTTAAATTATTATAGAGCTAAAACTAGTCATTTATGTTGCTTTCATACATGATTTTAATAGTAATATTTATTTCTTAGATAGATGAAACAAAAATTGGTCTCTCTAATTTTTTTTTTTATCAGTTCTCTATCTTGTCTGGTAGTTGTTTACTTAAATTTTTGTCATTAGGATCCTAAAACGACAAAAGAAAGGGTCCAAAACGCAAGGTTCCCCAAAAATGCAACACAGTGACAAAGTGGGCAAAAAATAGGAGCTGTCAAACGCGCTCGCTCGGCTTGGGCATTAAGTTAAGCTTTGTGTCAAATATCAATTGGTTAAGAGAAATACCAAAATTTTACAAACAAGTTAAAAGTTATTTGACTTTTGAGACGTCACACATTCTTTTTACTACATTCAATTCCATGTCATTTTGAATTAATCTAAAAAAAATTCAAAATTAGTATCACTATGCATCAAATACTTTGTACAAGATGATGACGATTCATATTACTCCCTCCGTCTTAAAACGAGTATACTATTTGTTTAAATTTTTTGTCTTAAAATGAGTGTCCTGATTCTATTTTTTGGTTATTATATTATTGTTTTTCTTATATTACTCTTATCACTTATGAACTGCACATGGGGTGTAGGAATGAAAGTGAGCGTAATATTGAAAACACAATAAATTATTTGGTAATCATTCATTTTTGTAAAAAATGAAAACAAAACACTCATTTTGGGACGAAATGAGTATTAAAATTAGGGATGCGACTTTAAAAATGATGAATAATTATTAGTTTTGCCAAACAAGTTACAAAGTTATTTGACTATGAAAATGACTCAGCATTATTAGTTTTTATACCACACTTATTTTCATGTCATCTTAAGTTGATCTAATAAATTTCATCTGATGTCTGTCACTTATTTTGTCTTATGAAAATTTAATTTTATTGCCCTCCAAAAGTGTACGAAGAGGACAATGACTTTTGTAGATAAAATATGATAATTGGTCATATAAGATTCTTGAATCAATTGCTCATGTTAATATATTTAGTTTTATGTTAGGTCTATTTCATGTTGCAATATGTAATTTACACAACCTAACTAATATATTTTTAAAAGTTATTGTACTTTTTATATTGCAACATGTAATAAGTTAGTATGTTTCATGATCATAGAATAAGAAATATATACAGTAAATATATATAGTATATAACTTATTTTTATTTTTCTTAAAATTAAAATTGCAGTCTAATAGATTAAAAATAAAATAAACTTGATTAGTTTAACTTATTTTATAATTACTAATTAGACCCTAAATTATAAATACCTAAATTAAAAATAGTCTAATCGAATGTGATTCCTATTCAATTCGATTCATGTGAAAACGAAGGTGGAGATTCAAAAACTTTACAATTATTTACCGCGGGAAGGCAGAGACGTTGACATCGTCCAAGTTCCTAGCCTGTCCTTGCCAACATGAAGTCGAATCCAGATATTTCGCTACACGACAAAAACCCACATATATTAAACTAAATTAAACATTAATTAATCTCAAATTAAACATTTCGCCCTTTTTGTCCATCTTCCAAAAGGGCTCACTCATACCCAAGACTTGTCCAAAATCTCTCTTACTTGCAGACAACAAACAAGATCTCCTCTCTCTTCTCTCTCCATCGTCTTTTCACATACCCTTCTCTCTCTATATCCCAGACCGATATATCGGATTCAACCCATCCGAAAAAATGGTTTCGCTCGGCTCCTGAATCTGTAAAGTTTCGGTTTTGACCTGTGGGATTGGAAGTAGCTCGCGTTTCAGAGCTGAGTGTGTTGAAAAAGCTGTGGGGGTGTGGGTTTAATGATTTGGGGTTTTGGGTTAATGGGATTTTGGGTCAGAGTGAGGTGAGCTGGTAGGTGGTGTAACAAGAAAAGAAAAGGTGGATTGAATTGACTGGTAGATGGGAACAGAGAGCTCGAGCTAATCAGCTACCTGAGCTCTCCTCTTCTCATTTCCTTTCTTCAACCTCTCATCTCTCTCTCTTCTCTTCACTTCAGACCTTTCTCTCCTGATCGCCGATCTCATCTTTTTTTGCGCTTCTGTTTCCTTCTCCTTCTCCAACCCAGATCTGTGCAAAACCTTGTTAAGCCTTTTCTGATTCCATTAGAGCTCGTGGTTTCTTGCTCGTGGAGACCCAAGCTCCAGATTAATTTGTTAGGTAAGTGCAATCAAGACGATTCTTATTGTTCAGCAGATTTGAAACCCTACAAGTATTTTAGGTTTTGGTGATTTGGTCGCTGATTTGAGTTGAAACAAACCCTTGAAGCAGTGACCATGCCGGTAGACATGGACAATTCCTCCACCGCATCCGGCGCAGCCAGCGCCTCTTCATCTGGCAACCAGGCGGCTCCGCCCAAGCCCACGGCCAAGAAAAAGCGGAACCTTCCCGGAATGCCAGGTACTTGACAAAAAACCCATTTTGTGTCGATCATCAATTTTTCCGGTTTGTCGATTCTGATGGATCAATTTTGAATGTTTTGTAGATCCTGATGCTGAGGTGATTGCTCTGTCTCCCAAGACTCTGCTGGCTACGAACCGATTCGTCTGTGAAATTTGCAACAAAGGGTTCCAGAGGGACCAGAATCTGCAGCTGCACCGAAGGGGTCACAATCTGCCATGGAAGCTGAGGCAGCGGTCGAGCAAGGAGGTGAAGAAGAGGGTCTATGTCTGCCCCGAGGCGTCCTGTGTCCACCACGATCCGTCGAGAGCTCTCGGTGATCTTACTGGGATAAAGAAGCATTTTTGCAGGAAACACGGCGAGAAGAAGTGGAAATGCGACAAGTGTTCGAAGAAATATGCTGTCCAGTCGGATTGGAAGGCTCACTCGAAGATTTGTGGAACCAGAGAGTACAAATGCGATTGCGGGACCTTGTTTTCGAGGTTCTTGGATCATTGCCCCTCTGTTTCTTGCTCCATTTTTGTCCTCCAATTGTAGCTGACTTTTTTTTATTTGATTGTTTTGTAGGAGGGATAGCTTCATCACGCACAGGGCTTTCTGTGATGCGTTGGCAGAGGAGAGCGCCAGAGCTCAGCCTGAACCAAAGATTGTGAATCCGAATTCAGAATCAGACCCGAAACCTCCGTTGGCTGCTTCGTCTCCGCCGCCACCACAACCGCCACCCCCGCCTGCTCAGGATACCACACCACCGCCAGCTCTTCCTCAGCCAGCTGGAGTTGTGGGTTCGATTCCAAGTTCAGGTAAGCTCAATTGTGCCATTATAAATTGACAAGATTTCAAATTTTTAGTTTGTTTTTGTCAGATGTCCCTTTTGGTTTAATAAAACAAGAAAATCTTTGCTCTTTCTCTATCTGTATGTTCTTGGATTGTAGTAGGTTTTGTCCGTTACCTATCTTTTGTTTGTTGTTATCTGGACACACAGTAACTGTTATGAGATTTGGGGGAAGTTAAGGTTTTGCTGTGATAGAGCTTCTCTTCTACCAAAATTCAATAGCTTTGAACTTGCGATGGGAACCCAATTGATCCAAAAGCTAAAAAGAATGATTGAAGTATGTTAAGACTGTATGGATAAAGGACACCATAATTGATCCACTTTTTTCCTCCATGGCTTTTAGTAAAGAAAAGTTTTCGGCTTCCAACTTTCTATGTTTGTTTAATTGATTTCTGATTTGAGTTTCTTTTGTTGATTTGCACTACAGAGTTGCCAGAAAGTCCTATTCCTGTTATTGAAGAAACACCCGCTGTGACCGGGATGAATGGAAGTTGTAGCAGCAGTACATGTTCTAGCAGCAATGGCAGTACCAGCAGTAGTGTATTTGCAAGCATGTTTGCTTCTTCTAGTGCTTCTGGAGCTGCAAGCTTACAACCTTCTCAACCTCCAGCATTTACCGACTTAATCCGAGCCATGGCACGCCCAGATTGCCCTGCTGATCTTGTAGCTTCTTCTAGTACAGAACCCATTTCTCTTTGTCTATCAACAAACCACGGTTCTTCACTTTTTGGGACTACAGCACAAGAGCATTGGCAATATGCTCCTCCGCCACAACCTGCAATGTCTGCTACTGCACTACTGCAGAAAGCCGCTCAGATGGGTGCAGCAGCTACAAATGCCTCCTTGCTTCGCGGGCTTGGCATAGTGTCATCTTCATCTTCGTCTGCACAGCAAGAGAATTTGCAATGGAATCATCAGCAACTAGAGCCGGATGGGAGCTCTGTCCCCGCAGGGCTTGGACTTGGACTTCATTGCGATGGAAGTTCTGGATTGAAGGAACTGATGATGGGAACATCTTCCATGTTTGGTCCGAAACAAACTACCCTCGATTTCCTTGGACTGGGGATTGCAGCTGGCGGCAGCCCCAATGGTGGTCTCTCGGCCTTAATTACTTCCATTGGTGGCGGCCTTGATGTGGCCACAGCTGCAGCATCGTATGGAGGCGGAGAGTTTTCCGGCAAAGACATGGGAAGGAACTCGTGACAACGGAAGCTATAGAAACTATGTTTCCTCATTTGATTAGGGAAAGTTGAAATTGTACCAGGGTTCTGGCAATCATCCATTGCACTGCACCGGCAGTTTATTGTTTTTGTTTTCTGCTGGAGTTCAGATACCCTGTAATGCTTGTGCAAATGCAAAGGGGCATGGTGATACTAGATGTGTAAAGTTGCTTGCTGCTCATATATGTGTTATGTAAGGTGACTTTTCAAGTGAATATGTATAGCTACACTCGTTGTGAAAGTGTATGAACCTACACATCTGCTTAACGCCGTGCTAGATAGAATCATGATTTTGCCACCTGAATTGTGGCTTAGACATGATTCTTCAAAAGTTTTTGTAGTTGTAGCACCTGGAAATTTGAATTCTACTTCTGGATTTTGCCTAAAATCAATCCAAGTGCCCTGTTTTTTGCTTCATTGACCAGTTTGCTATGGTAGTTTAAAGTGGGGAAATGAAGAGTTTGGTAGGTTCAAGAAAGAATATGGAAATTGTTATTCCAAGAAAAAAACTAGTGGGAGTGGGATTGTTTTTTTCCAAGTTTGCTTATGGGGTGTTTCTTGGAAATAATATTTTATTTGACAAAAATGAGATGGCCATGGGCGGCTGAATAATTCAAGGGGTATAAATTGAGGTGAGAAGTCACTATTGAGAGTGATGTGTTTTGAGTCTTCCTTCCCCAAACTCTATTGGTGAGAGATTCTCATCTTTTTGGTCCTGCAAGATGTGTGATGTTGATGATCATGCTCAAGATAAGCTTCCCTATTTTTCTTGAGGAAACATAGGAAGCAATGAACAAAAAAGAATAATGTTTTCTTTATTATTTTGACAAAAAAATATAATTTGGTATGATTACATTATTCATGTATTCAAATAATATATCATGTTATTAAATTAACCAATGACTTAAAAAAAGATAATTCACCTCAAAAAAATTAGAGAATGTCCAAGTATACGACCCATGTTGTAGTGCCAAAGCTCACCTCAAGGAACCTTGAAGCATGCATGACCCCCGCAATTCACGTTTGCTATAATGTCAAATCTTGTTTCTGAAGGTTATCGCTTCTTACTCATTCACTTCTTCAAACACAACCAAGTTTCTTATTCTCTCAGAACTCCCCCAAAACATCTCCAAAGTCCAAACTACTACAAATGAAACATCTTGGAGGCAAACCCTCCAGGACCCACTATTATCACCAATCAACCACTCGATCTTATCGGATCATAGTTGACAGTATAGATAATCTCTTTATTATTGGAGAGAAGAGATCTCATTTTCACTTCACTCTACATTTATACTTCACATCCTTAATACTTTGTCTCATTCACAAACTCTAGTAAATTTGTTCATTCTCGCCCACTATATTATTTTTAATATACACTCAATTTTTTATTTAACCTTTTGTTTTTTTATGAGAATCTTGAAATGCAAATCAAAATCCAACTCTAGCACAAAAAAGAGAGGGTATGCATATATTTCACAACTCTAATTTGTTAGTTTGAATTGTTCAAAAGAAAAATCTTGGAAGTAAAAGAATATATATTTTCTAATATAAGTTTACCATATATGAATATGGATGCACACCTACTCATTGAAAAACAAAAATAGAATAAAATGCTTAGTTTTGAAATGACTAATGAATAAAATTACACATATAAGTTTATCTTTTAAAATTCTTTGCACACCCTTTTTATAAAAAGATCATATCATTATGTTTTTGATGCAAGAAAAGAATTTATTACAGTCAAAATTTTAGCCGTTGAATCATAATTGATTCACAGAGTTGAATTGGACCACCCACATGGAAAATGATAGAAATATTGTTGCTAAAACAAATCAAATTCGACTCTGGTACATCTTCCATTGTAAGGGAAGAAGAGTTCATAAATAATGGTTGACCAAACCTGAAGAATTTTGGAAATACAGGGACTTGGTTTGCGAATATGGTGAAGTAAAAGGATAGTCGTCGACATTGTATGTGAATAGCCATTCTCAGCATGTCTTTATTTATTGTCGTTTTCCAGTTCCTTTGGATCTGCGAACACTGCTGCATCTCCACCTCACCTGTCGTTTTCTGCTACACCACGTTTGTTTGTCTGTTTGCTTAATTAATTTTATACTAAAAAAATCATAATTAATTAGTAATAGTACTACGTATTAAATGATTTCGTAATAATGATTCAAATATTGTACCACAATTCAAAATATCCATGCATGTTGGTTGTGAATTCATTGAAAGCAAATTTGATTTCATACAACACCTCTAGTAAATTATTGATATAAACGTTTTTTTTAAAAAAAATTATAAATGCATTTTACGAGTTAAAATTTGTTAATATTAATATAACTTTTTATATGCAGCACAATACAAATTTTTACATTTTTGATTGACTTTCATCTTCCACTCAAGTATATATGGTCATGTTGATAACTAGTTGAATATTTCAAATATGTGGCATTCAAGACTATAAAATTAAATTACTATACTTGGGTATTTATCAAATTTTAAAACTTCAAGTGAAGTGTCAAGTTCTATAATGAGACACCTTGATTAGGTTGGAGCATTCACCAATTTACCAATTTACCAAAATTCCAAGCCTCAAACACTCAAGATTACACCACAAAGCAACCTTGATGATGCCCAAAATCACTACCTTCCCTACTTGCCTGTGTGCACTACAATGACATTACACCAAAACCATGCAATATTTTTGTGCTTGTCACTTGCTCTCTTGTTCCCAACATTACAATGTTTTTGCTAATTGCCAACAAGCTAGGGTCCATATATATGCTGATATAAATTGTTCATTAAGCCTCTTCATGGTTAGTAGATTTGTTGAAAGCAAAGGCAATTAAAATGAGACTCAATTACTACAAGATTTTCAGGTTCCTTCTTTCAATAATCATCATCAATGGAAGTGTCCTTGAAGCTTGCCCCAAAGGAAGCACTACTAGATACTACGATTTCAAGGTATAATGAACAAAGTAATTTTAAGACACATTCACAAACATTTTGATTTTAATTTTGTTATGACATTTTAGGTGGAAACGACGATGATAACTAAATTATGCAAGAGATCAGAAGTTGTCACTGTTAATGGGAAGGTACCGGGACCTGTCATATACACCCGGGAAGATGATACAGTTGTTGTCAAATTAAGTCACAAATCTTACACCCTACAACATATCAATACATTGGTAAGAAAATGAAAATGAAAACTATTGGTTGATTTGTTTGCAATTTATGATTCTTGTTGTTGATTTTTATTGATTTAGGCATGGAGACATGGAGTTAGGCAGAGACTGAGTTGCTGGTTCGATGGGCCAGCCTATATAACAGAGTGCCCAATCCAAGGTGGTCAGAGTTTCACATACAGGTTCACACTGCTGAACCAGCGAGGCACGCTTTTATGGCACACCCACATTTCCTGGCTCCGGGCCACGGTTCATGGTCCCATTGTCATCTACCCCAAGCAAGGACTTAACTATCCTTTTGAGTCTCCTTTCAAGGAACATGTGATTGTTCTTGGTAACAAAATTGCCATTTTCTTTCTTCATATACATTTTCAATTTCATGCATTAGATGTTTTCTTTGGTGGTTACTTGATATACTAGTTGGGTTCTTCAATTTATATCCATTAATTTTAGATTTTGGGTTGATGTCATTACAAGAATTACGGCTTTAGGAGACGGTTAAATTCTGCCGCTCATAACAAATTCCGTCTCATATGTGCCACTTAAGCCGTCTGTTAAAAAGTTGGTTGCTTATGATGGTTATTGCCACAATTAGTATACTAGTAGAGATCTCCATACTTCACCTATCCACTCAAGTTTTTTGGGTTCCAGTCGCTACAAGAATTGCGGCTTTAGGAAATAGCTAAATTCCGTCTCTTATTAGTCATTTAAGTCTTCTCCTATAAGTTGGTAGCCTTGACGATTGCCAATTGACATGTTAGAAGTGTTCTCCATACTCCACCTATCAACTCAAGTTTTTGGGCTGAAGTCGCTACTATAGAAGATAGCTTAATTCTGTCACCCATAACAAATTTCGTCTCTTATACGCTATTAGTTTGTCTCCTATAAGTAGGTAGATCAAGTCCTACTAACTTTCATGTGAGCTAAAAATTAAAAAAAAAATCTATGTTACCTTCACTTAAGAGAGGGTTTAAACTAATATGTTTCAAATCTGACCATAATGATTGAAGTCAAATTGAACAGACATCTCATTTAATTCTTGTATATTTGGTCAAATTTGTCAGGAGAGTATTGGCTCCTAGACATACAAGACTTGGAAAACCAGGTGTAGGATACAGGGCAGGTCCACCATGCCTACACTATCAATGGCCATCCTGGTCCCCATCAGAAATGCTCAAAAAATGGTACAATACAGTTTGTTTCCCAATTTGTAACTTGAGCTTCACTGTATTTGCTATGATTAAATCTAATCTTTATGCAGATGTCTACACCCTGAATGTGAAAAGGGGAAAAACCTATCTCCTCAGGGTCATCAATGCAGCCCTAAACATGGAACATTTCTTTGGAGTTGCAGATCATGTCATGACTGTTGTCGAAGCCGATGGCGAATACACAAAACCCTTCAACACTTCATTTTTAATGCTAACTCCAGGCCAAACCTACAATGTCCTAACAAAAGCCAACCAGCCTCCTAAAAAAATACTACATGGTAATGTCCCCTTACATGCCTGCCCTAAATGTCCCATTCTTGAACAAAACATCCTATGCAATCCTCAATTACATCAAAAACTCGAAAATGCCATCAAAACCCGTGTCCTTTTTACCCTACACAAACGACACAGAATCATCTGAAGCATTTGCATGTGCTATCAGAAGCCTAAGGCCTAACCAACATTGGTCACCAGTTGATGTGCCCTTGAAAGTAGACAAGAGCTTGTTCTTTGCAATTGGGCTCAATGTGTTTACTTGCAACTCCTCTGTCCCTAGCAAGTGTCAAGGGCCAAATGGGGGCGTTTTCGCGGCCTCTGTCAATAACGTCACGTTTAGGAGACCTACATTGGCACTTTTAGATGCTTACTACAATAATGTAGAGGGATATTACACGGCGGATGTACCTGATAAGCCCGAGAAGATGGTCGATTTTGTGAGGGAAGCTCCTAATGACATTGGTGTGAATACACAACCAGCAATTGGGACACAAGTAAGTGTGTTGGAATATGGGTGGAGGGTTCAAGTAGTGTTGCAGGACACTGCAACAATTGGTACTGAAAACCATCCCATACATCTCCATGGATTCAGTTTTTATGTGTTGGGCTCAGGAATTGGCAATTTCAACTCAGCTAGTGCACTTCTTAATTTGCATGATCCTCCTTATAGGAACACTGTTGGGGTGCCTATTGGTGGATGGGCTGTTATTAGGTTCCGAGCCGATAATTCAGGTATTTTAAGGATATTTTTGATTGACTAGTACTGTTGATTGATCATGAAATGTAATGGAGATTAATTTTGTGGAGTGTTGTTCATGCATTGCCATCTAGAGATGCACACAACTTGGGGGCTTTCTATGGCTTTTCTAGTGAAGAATGGTAAAGGCAAAATGCAGACCTTGCCTCCTCCCCCTTCTGATCTTCCTCTCTGTTGAGTCTTGTTATGAGCTTTCTTGGTTTTATGATCATATTGTGCAACATGTACTCAATTAATGTTGTAGTTTCTTTTTTATATTACACATCTGCAAATAGCTATCTAAGCTGGTATACATGTAAGTGTTGTTATGCAACTCATGTCATTATGCCAACTTATTTTGCAATAACCATGTCATCAATGTTAGCTTAGTTTATTTCAAAAACCATTTTGTCACTGAGTTGGTGTAAACTTAACATAATTCAATAAGACAAAACTATGGATCCACAATAAATATTTACTCTTATATCGTCAACTACGATAACGTGTTATAAATTAAACGGTATTTACTTTATGATCATTTGCATGAGTGTTATTTGGGCCCATGTTTGGATTCTATAAAAGAAGACCACTTAAAAAGAAGAAGCCCAATTTTCCATAGCTACTTTCAATTGAGAAAATGAAGTCCAAAAAGTATAATTGGCTTCTCAATGATCTCAAGAGTCAACCAAAATCCACCACAATTATTCATATTGTAGCAAATTTGTTCCATGCCATATAATTTGTTTCATGGCACCAATTAGAAGTCAGTGACTGGGCCTGTTAGGTCCAGAGAGCCCAAAAGGGAGTCCAATTTCAGCTACTGGCCGACATATACTAAACCGACCCAACGTGTGAGTGATAATCTCGTAGGGTGCGGCTCAGAATATATCTGGTGTCATGTTCGGCCCTTATAATTACACCATAATTGCATAAATGCCCTTAACAACTCCAATTCGAATCATTACTATTTATAGTATGAAGGTTTGGGCGTGTTACTATTAACTTGACTTTACTTTTCCATATAATCTCTGTGTTCTTTACGTTCGCTGGGGCTTACTGTGAAATATACGCCCATTTAACGCACAATCGATTGAGAGAAAGCTCCGAGAAAATTGGGTTCATGCCATCATCGCCGGCGATTCTGTAGGGTTCATATACCTGTTAATTCATCTGGGTCGAATTCGAATCACGAGTCCCTCACGAAAAGGTTCGATTTTTTTTCCAATTTTTGATAAAGCTTGATTCTTTATTTTTGCTTGGCTCCAGTTCTTTTTTCTGTTTTTAGTTTTGTTTTCAATGCATTTCTATTTGGCTGAGAGCCAAGTGATTAATGGTTTTGTATTAGCATTTTTGGCTATGTTGGTACAATTTCTAGGGTTTCGTGAGAAGAAATCTTGAGGGCAAATTGTGTTATTTTAATTTTTTGGAACGTTGGAAACGAAATATATTATTATTGGTGTTTTGAAGCTAAACCCAAAACACCCTTATCCGTTCAGCTTGTGGATAAATGTCAGCCCCACAATTGGTTCACTTTGGAAGCTACATTGTTATTGTCATTGTTGTTCTTTTGGTGTCCCTTTCTTGTAATTTACTCCATTTTGTTTTGTTCCCATTTCAGGTTTTGGAGTTTTTTATTTATAAAGTGTTGAGCTCACCGTGAAGTTACCGGCAGGGAACTTGAGAACTGATGTTTCAAGAGTGATGAGATTGTATCTTCTTTTGGGTATCGTGTATAAACAGATAAAATGCTAGCTGGTGCTGTCTCTAAGCTAAACTCAACTGTTTATTCTTTTCTCGGAGGTGTAGCTATTCGGCAACAGGGCAATTTGGTATTAGCTGGACAGGGGAAGTTGCTTAGTGGAGATTCCGCACGGTCATATTCAATTCGCTTGTCTTCTACAAATCAATTTTCTCTAGGTCGATCCTGTAGCAGAAAACTGATGGCTGTTTCTAGTTCCAATGCGGCTCTTGGAGATGTTTATATTGATGAGCTACATCCCAATCGTGGTAATCCTGTCCGCATAGCAAAACCCACCGGTGTTTTCTTTAATGATAGAAGTCATGGCAGTTGCCAGAAAGCTAGCTTAAGGTTGAGAAATCAGGAACCATTTGGATGCCTTAAATATGGCCTAGTTCAACCATGGTCGAAGAATCATCAGCCCTTGTCATCCATATGCTACTCTACTAGGGCTGCACAGGATGTGTCGTTTGATGGAAATTCCCGCGATGAACAGATTGAAAGTTCTACAACTCTATCTGATCAGTATGTTCTCTGATAATCTGTTTCTTTTCGTTTTCTTGTAGCCAATTAAAATAGGCCATGTTGGAACAAAATGGGCTTTTCCCTTTGTAATTCCATGTCTTTCAGACAGTTCAAGATGTATTTTGTCCTGCTCCATCTTCTTCTTAATCCCTTATTTGGAATAGTGCAAATTTTGGATGTTGTTTATCTTGGAAAATGGTGTGACAGCAATAGAGTAAGAAATGCTCGGTCTCTTAAAGAAACTTTCTGTATATAAATTTACTTTTTTTAATATTAACTTCTGAATGACTGCAGCAGAACTTTGAAGCTATCCTCAGGATCATGTTATTTGCCACATCCTGCTAAGGAAGCAACAGGTGGTGAGGATGCCCATTTCATCTTGGAAGACGAGCAAACCATTGGTGTAGCAGATGGTGTCGGTGGCTGGGCAGATGTTGGTGTTAACGCTGGATTGTTTTCCCGTGAACTTATGTCTAATGCGGTGGCTGCAATTCAGAATGAGCCAAAGGGATCAATTGACCCAGCCAGGGTATTAGAGAAAGCACACTCGGGGACAAAAGCCAAGGGTTCCTCAACGGCTGTCATCATTACCCTTACTGACAAGGTTTGTTGTGGTCATCTTATTAAAATGTTTGTGTTTAGCAATGAGCGTGAGATTTTTCTTTAGAGCTTAGATAATATAAACTATGATTTCCTTGACCTTTTTCAATGATGGGTGGAATACACACGGTACTTTGTGCTTTGAAGTAGTATGTCATTCTAATATTCTCCTAATCACGAACCTTAACACTTATTGATGAACTCTACCAAATGATTCTGCAGTTGAATGTTACTTGTTCTGTAGACTTGCCATCCAATTAGAAACAATCCTCATTAGCCATTATTTTCAACATTTGTTGTGAGTTCTTGGAAATGGCGTAGTTCCTCTGGGATGTTGTAAATATTTTCTATCCACTGAATGGTGAAGAGTCATAACCTCCTCTCCCAATAGTTGAACTTCAAACAGCCTCTTTTTTTTCCTACATAAACATAATAGTTGCTACGTTGCATATTTATAATAAATGCAACTATACTGACCAGAATGTCTTAGTGGTGGTTTCATTATGATGGGTTCTGATTTTCCATTTCCGAACCTCCTACTCTAGTTTCTGGTCTTGTTTCATTCTATTCTATTCTCCATTCGGTTCACTCGGATAAATGTTACATTTTTAGCTTCATTCCGCATCTCAGCAAATTCAAATAGTTAAACTTTGGCTTTTAGAGTAGCTGTAGTTTGATTGCTCAGTACATGTACGACAGTTTGCTCTCTGGAGGGTTGATATGATTCGCTTTGCATCCTTTGACAGGGATTACATGCTATCAATCTTGGGGATAGCGGGTTCATTGTCGTTAGAGATGGTCATACTATATTCCAATCCCCTGTGCAAATACATGGCTTCAATTTTACTTATCAACTGGAGAGCGGCAGTGGGGCTGATCTACCCAGCTCTGGTGAGGTCAGTTCATGATCAATACTTCTCCATACATTTCATGATATTTATTGAAGCTTTATTTTTTAGTTTTGCCCTTTTACATATGTAACATGCCTATATATGAAATATTTTTGAACTACAGTGTAACTGTAACGTAATCACTGATATATATATATATATGAAAGTTTGCTAAACTAGGCTCAAGATCTGTTCTGGTATGATATAGTTGAAAACTGGCAGTTTTTTAGGATTTTAAATCTTTGATAGCTTGGACTGTATTTTCTTCTTCTTCGATATTTCTCACTTAACCTAAGCTTTGAATAATTTTCATGATGATTCATGATTCTTAGTAATTCTATTTTTATCAAAAGCTTCAACACCTTTAAATGAATTACTAGCTAAAACTTGAAACACTTCCTGGAGGAATTACTAAAACATCCTTTTGTGCACAGGTCTTTACAATTCCCGTCTCCAAGGGAGATGTCATTGTTGCCGGAACAGATGGATTATTTGACAACTTGTACAATAATGAAATCACTGCTGTTGTGGTTCATGCGATGCGAGCTGGGTTTGAACCTCAGGTGACAGCTCAGAAGATAGCAGCTTTAGCACGGCAACGAGCATTGGATAAGAAACGGCAGACACCATTTTCAACTGCTGCTCAAGAAGCTGGTTATAGGTACTATGGTGGCAAGCTTGACGACATAACTGTTGTTGTGTCTTATGTAACAAGCTCCACCAACGTTTGAGTGTCTCTCCTCACTACTAGATCACCCATATAGTACATTTGCTTTATATGCATAGAACTGTAAGCTCTCTTAGGTTTTACACACCCTAAGTAAGAGTATGTTTTACTTGACATTGGTTCTAGCTTTGTTTTTTCCTCGGAGTATGAAATCTAATCTCTTTTGCCACAAATTCTTGAAATTAGTTCTTTGTTGGTAGAGCTCCTATTTGGATCTGAATCTCCGGGTGTAGCTGGCAATTTGACCTGAATCAAATCCGATGTACTCAAACCCTAACCCAAACCCAAACTGATAACTTTCGAGGTTGAATGGGGCGAATCCATCTGATTCTGCACATTTTATTTCTAAAAGGTGAAATTTGACCCGTCATCCGAATGTAGTTGTGTCGGACTCTAATTAGTTCTAATTAACAAACCCGAACGGACATGCAACATTGCCATCTCTGGATATCCAAAATTCGATCCAACTCAATACCGATATGATCAAATATCTAGAATTTGATCTGACTTAAAACCTCCTGCAAAAATATGTATCAAATCTGCTCCATTATGATACAATTGGTTAATTTCTTAATTGGAACCTTGTCAGATTCGGATTACTCTTGTCAATCCGTATCCTGTCGATTCAGACTTGAACCCCTCGGATTTCTCTTCTTGTCAAGTTCAGGGAAAAATCTTATTTGAACCGAGGCGAATGAGATCTCGGATCACACTTTGTCAATCCAAAACCGAACAAATCCGATCCGAGATTGGCAATGAAAAGAGTCTAACAGTAGAGACAAAAAGAACTCAAATTCCAGACCTAGAACCATACATTATAAAACATGTAATACAAAACAGAGGCCACAGCACCAAAGGACTGTTTATTCACAAAAGAAAAACAAACTGATGAACATAATGCATAGATTAGATGTCTAGATTCAAACCATAAACTTTGCAAAATTTAGAATCCTCAATCTCTCTGTACCCTTATTTACCTTTTGTTGTTGCTCCACCCTACCTCTCTTGCTCTCCTCTTCTGGTTCTATCTCTGCTTCTGGTTCAGTTTCAGCTTCTCCTCCGGCCTCCTCTTCTTTCTCCCTCGCTCTCGCCGCCTCTTCTTCGCTCTCCGGTAGTCTCTCCCTCTCTTCCTCTTCTCGCCGTCTCTTCTCTTCTTCTTGCTTTTTTCTCTCTTCCTCTTTCCTTCTCTTCTCTTCTTCTCTCCTTCTCTTCTCTTCCTTCTTCTTAGCTTTCTCGTCTCTCTTTCTAGCTTCCTTCTCTTCCTTTCTCTTAGCTTCCTCTTCTCTCTTTCTCTTCTCTTCCTCTTCTTGTTTCTGTCTATCCTTTTCCATCTTCATCTCCTCCTCCTCAGCACATGATGTGCAGTCCAATATGATGGATTTTTCCTGCGAAGCCAAAATCTGATCAATTGTGGAGTTGGTTACATTGAGCGATGCAGACAAGATGCTCTTGTCCAAAACTTGAAGCACCGAGCGCTTCCCCGCCATGAATAGAGGACGATACTTCTTCACCGTCGTGGTGAACCCCATGAAAACAAATGACTCATTGTTGAAAGAAATCTGAGCCATGGGGTGGAACCTTGGCACCGCGAAAACATCTCCTTCTTTGACCTTAAACCGCACGCTCCTGCACCCCGCGTCTTTCATAATGCTGGAACAAGCTATCCGAATCATCCCCCGCCCTTGTAACACTACCGATACCTCGGTCGCCTTTGGATTCCAATGCGGCCCCATCATCGAGCCCTTCAAAAACAAGCATACATTATTTTGTTGTAAATCGATCAATGTAGTTTGTAACAGAACTATGACAGTAATTATGTCATTGGGTTGTCATATACAGACGGAAATGTGATGAAAAAATTTCTTCATAGTTTGCAAGTTTTTTCAGCGAAGTCACTAGTGTTCACTTGTTATGAATTTGTTATTACCTTTGTCAAGTTGACCATGAAAACACCAATGTGGGAGCTCTTCAAAGCATGCAACTTCTTCTTGTTCACGCTCACGGTCCATCCATTACAATTCTCAATGTCTGGTTTCGCATCCAAGATGTTAAATGGCTTGTTCTTCTTCTTGCTGTTGATATCGAAAACCGGACCTCGGCTTCCCAGAAGAGCTCTCAGGAATTGAGATTCCCAATCCCATTGGGTCGTTTTGTTCTTGGGAGAGACATGAACAATGGGAGGTGGATTCGTTGCATTTGCTAATTGCTCCACCACTTCCTCAGGTACCTTGAAAGCTGCTTGAAGGACCTTACCATCAAAGCCTGTGATCATATCGCTTATGCGAGAGTATGCACCAATAGATGGTTCCTGTGTTGTTCCAATGAATCACAAGTCAAATCTAGTTCATGAAAATGAGAAAAATTAGAAGAACAAAGCGCATACATATAGATCTTCGTCTGCATTGGCAAACATGGCGTAGAATCTGAGTTTCTGTCCCTGAGGCTCCAAGTTGCTGTGAACGTAGAAAACAGAGCCAGGCTTGAGTCTGTACAAGTCTCCTGTTCTTATATCCACCTTTTTGAGGTCATCATCATCTGTCCAACTCAGCTCCCCACTTCCTAAAAACACACAATGAACCAGACACTTCAATAAAGTTTGTTTATTTCACATTCCATCACAAAAATCATATCATGATAAAAACTTATGTCGTAACTATTTATGACAACTCAAATAATGTCAGAAATCATTGTTACAGAAATTTGCGTTACAGATTAGTAGTTTTCTTCTATTGTTTACATGTGGTTACGTACCAGTTTGTACATAGAAGACCATGTGAGCATGGAGAAACACAGGAAGGAAGAGGGAATTGGGCTCCAATGTGAAAAATTGAAGACGATAAGGGCCCCTGATTCCATCACTGATATCAGCGGCTGAGATTTTACCGTACTCTGTCTCTACTAGGGACTTTCTCTGTTCCTTCTTCACCAGATCGGGCCTCACTTTCTGGTTATAGCTGCTGCAACCATCGTCTACTTGACTAGCATTAATGGAAGATGCGGAGATCAGGAAAAGAACTGATAAGAAGATGATGATTGGTACAGTAGCTTTGTTCTTCATCATTAATGAAATTGTAACGATGAATTGAACAACTACTGTTAGTGGAGTGCTATATAAGTATATATTATATCATCAATAAACAAAAGTAAATTGAGGCTACGTGCTAGTACATGAGGACACGTGCATGTGCATGGCGACACGTGTCACCTCCCCGATGTATCATATCGATCTTCATGCAAATCACAAGCCTAAAATTTAGTAGATCACTTCATACTCCGTCAATTTAAGCGTATTTCTTGCGTTTTGACTGACACTTCTAATACACATCTCACAGTCCATTACTAATTCAACATACTTTATTTTTCTTTAATGATAAATTAACGATTAGTTACTAAATTACTATCTCATCTGATGATAAACAATTTATATGTTCTCGAAAACTCGTCACGCTCCAGCACTCGGACGGAACTGACGAAATGAAATTGAACTGATCTTGAGTCTTGACCAACACACAGTCGTGGCTCATGGGCCATGGCCCATAAGTGTGGCCCTCTCCTAGCAACTCAAATCCACATATGTATTTGACCCAAACTCGGCCCGTATTCCACCAATTGGGCCTATCATTGAATCTCCTAAAAGCCCAAATGTAGTTGAGGAGACCAATCCTGTAAATATCCCTATGAGGTAAAAGTTTACACATGTACACTTCTCTTTAGTTTCATTTGTTAGTATTGATATTGTTTTTTTATATTTATTTATAAGCAACGGGACATCATACACGAAGTAACAATATTTCTCACTTTTTTTGTGAGTGTCACCCTAAACCCTACATCATATCATTGACAAAAAGGCTCGAACTTTAGACCTAAAAAAAATCCAAAGTGGTATTAACATTGCACTTACTCATACAATTGATGTAAAATTTAATGCAACACTAATTTTTATTTAACATGTGTTATTTTATAAGATGTTTGAATATCTTCAAAAAAAAAAATATATTTCATGTGGTCATGTTATATCGAAAATCATGACCTAAATTAACGACTTTAACTTTATATATACTATTTGGGACATCGGGTTGGATCATTAATCCATGTATAAAAAGCTGCTGACCAGTGATTACGACCCAAGGCAAGGGTAGAGAAAATTCTTGATCAAGTGGAGAAGAGATGGGGGTGGTCGAGTTTAGTCATGTCACACCAATATTCAAGTTGGGCCATGAGAAAATAAAGAAAAATGACTTTTTGGTGTAGCTACCTACGTGGACCAAATCAGTAACATCTGCAGATTATAAATTTAAGTGGCTCCTAAAATTGCATGCAATAATTAAGAAAACAAACGAAAGGGAGGGAAAAAGGAATCATTTGTGGTCATAAATTAAGAAAAGTAATTGAATCAAAAAGGACTTATTTGAACTTTGAAGAAGAACAATATATCCTAAAGGATCCTCTTATTGGAGAAGGACCAATAAGGCCGAGAGAGAGCTTTATAATTGCTTTTCTTTTGCTTCTGTAATACAAGATAGAAGATCCGAGAATACACTAATATTAATTCTTGTGGTGATCTTCAATTTCATTAAACACATGTATTATCAGCCAGATAGTTCATTATTAATTAGTTTGTATTAAGAATATTGTTGACTATTTATACATAAATAACTCATTAATTTAATAGATATACATATATTACCACTCAAGGCTACAACAAATCCAACCACAAGTATTAATGTTTTACTGTATCCTCTTGTATCTAAAAAGTTACTTTTTTCCATTGTTAAGTATAACGAGATTGTTTTTGAATCTTTTTTTTTTTTTTTTTTTTGCGTAGTTTCAAATTATATATATTATCTCTTCAAATGATTTTAAGAGCGCACCTCACATCGATATAATGCTTCTAAGATAGATTTTGAGTGCAACTCCAAATGTTCACGTGACAAAAAGTTTACAAATGAAATTAACTATGGCTAAACTTGACTTTAAAAGATTAAACTGATGAGTAGAAGATGACTCAACTAATATTTGAAGTAATAACAAACTTTACACTGATTTTATGTAGACATTTCACGTAAAAACTATATATGATAGATTGACTTAAAACTCAAGTGTATAGTCAATTGAAAAATGTATTTTTTTCATGTATAATTTTTTACATGTATTTGATATTGCTAATGAAAATGTTTAGAGTAGACAGTGAATAAGTTTTAATATCTTATCAAAAAAAACCTTTTAATTTTATTTCCTTAAGATTTGATATATAATAAATTTGTGTAACTTGTTAGTGTTTAAGTCATAAACGTTTGTACACTAACAATTGTAAATATAATTTTTGTTCACTTAAATCGATAAATATAAATAAATATATTATAACACTGCAATAATATAGCTATCTTTTTTTCCTGTTTTTTCTTGTGTGTGTGTAGTGCATGGCTTTTACTTTAGGAGAGATGGAGAGGAGGTTGATCAACTTTTTGCACATCAATAATGATACAAAATCAGAATCTCAACATTATCTTTTGTGAAGTTGAAGCTTTGAGTGACGAGATTGTCCCGCGTGTCTTCCGTGTCTTTAGAACCTTAATTCTTAACTCTTAAGTACTTATTGCTTCTTATATTCCTTCCCCAATATCTCCCCCATTTCCACTAACTGCCTAACTACCAATATTGGATCAACCCCTATCATTGCAACAACTTTTCACGCATCAAATAAATTCATGCGATTAATGAGTGATAAGAATGACAAAATCGACATTTCTGAAAAATTTCGTCAAAATTAATAGTGGAATGTATGAATGTAAAATAGATCAAGGTAGTTTGAAGTTATAAAAAATAAAATTAGGGAAGTTCATTAAAAAAAGTACTCCCCTGTCTCAAAATGAGTGTCCTGTTTTTATTTTTAGGTTATTATATTATTGTTTTTCTCATATTACCC
>JAYMTE010000254.1:0-20636 GCA_036897545.1 Pelargonium fulgidum
AAAAAATAATCAAACTAGAGTCTAAAGAAATAACTTCACCAACAAATTATTTGTTGCCAACTATTCAAAGTACTCAAAGTTCCTTAAAAAAAATACAAAGAATTCAGAATTACTTCAAAATCCTATATATATATATAGTTTGATTAGTATCTCTTAAATTTGTTATAGCTTACAATAAAATATATTACACTAATTGCTAAGTTCCCAAATGAAGGTCAAACTTGTCCAAGAGTTTGTCGTTAGAATTTTTTTTAAATTGAGCTACACAACAGGATAGCTCTTCATTTTTTAACTCAAACTCCACCTCATCCGACACAATGAAATTTGAACACACGACTTTCTACATAGAGATGTGTGTCTTGATCATTGCACCTCCCCGTAGAAGGCACATTTTATCGTTAGATTACACTTGGAAAACAACCCGAAAAACACATAGCACAATCAACCTTGAGTAGGTCTTAGCGAGGTCTAGTTTAAACGTTGTCCGTCCCATTGAACCTTGAGTTTTACTCTTAAACCATTAAATGATCTCATTGTTTGAACAAACATTCCATGCAATTAATCGTTTGGGGACAATGGACTTGAGGGTCCGAGTTGATCCGGGATTAGGTCAAAACACGAAAATTCGGAACGAAATTAGGTTTCTACGGTAGAAAGAAAAACCTCAGCATTAGGTGATGAGTCATCTACCATATTACTGTAATTGTTACGTGTCTGTTTGTCTCAATTACAGTAAAGATAGGACATTACGTCAACTGTGCGTCACTGACAAGACTCATAGATCCTCCATCTCCATTTCCCCTGTTTTGACTTTCGTCACCGTCTCTAACCTTACCAGTTACCAGCCAACATCTACTACTACTACAACTATCTCCGATTACACCTTTGTACCTTCACAATTGCTCGTCTCAGTTACCACAATGGTGTCCTCTTGGTGTCTCTTCGCTGCTCTCTGTGTATTCCAGGCAAGAACTCCTGACCAATTTTCGATTTCTTTTTTCCAATAATTTCGTTCACGGTGCGCGATCATGCTTGCTCGAATTGATTGTTCTAATTAACCGGAAGGACGATTGTTGTAAATTTTTGTGATACAAGAATAGTAGTTTTTGTGTGTGTTGAAGCTATAATTTAGTATCCGGAGTTGACATATATAGGTTTTGGGAGAAATCAAAGGTCTATGTTTGTGTGGTGGATTGACGGGTAGTTGTTTGTTTCCGTGACATGTTTTTTTGACTGGTTGTTGTGCCCAACTTTTGTGTGCTATTTTGGCTTGGCAACTTCTTGAATTTGGTGGGCTGTATTTTTAATTTTCTTTTTGGGTCTTGAGGATTAGAACTCCATATTTGCTTATTTGGTACTTGGGGATTAAAGAATTGTCATAGGGTTGAAAATGGGTTGAACTAGTTTTGCACCGGGAGTTGGATTTCCCCTTCCATGGTTAAAGTGTATTCAAGCTTATGTTTAGGCATAGGTAATTTAATTAAATAAAATGTTGCTAAAATTCATTAACTGACAATTATGCAACTGCAATCTGCTGATCTGGGATCAAATCTTTTTGATGGGGTGAACAAAAGAGATGTGGTTTTATGGAGTACTATGATTGTGGGGTTCAATCATTGTGGGAAGCCGGATGAAGCTATAGGCTATAGCTATTTTTTAATGGATGAACCAGGTGTGAGTGAATCCCAATGCTATTACCATCTTTCTGTGATTCCCATGAGAGCAAAAATCAGTGTCATAGCATTAGGATATTTTCTTAAGAAAAAGAAAGCATTTGGAATCTTGAATTCAATGTGCCTGCCACAGATTTGGTAAATTCAGGGGTTATCTCAAACACTTCATTGATAGTGTCATATTTGAAATTTTGTAGAGGTAGCAGGGTTTTCATTCCTAAATTTGCGGAATGTGTGATGCATTTAACTGTATAAAAAATTGTATTCGAAAATGACAAGTAGCATGTGACTATAAATGAAATTTATGGAGGGGTGGAAACCTATCTGTGTGACAGATAATAGTGTTGTTGCATTTACATAGTTATATGGCATTTGTTTGAGGCTTACAAATAGGAAGTGAATGTTGTTATAGTATGATGTACTACTATTTGTAAATGCCATTTGAGCAAGTGCTTCTTTTTTCTTTTCAATTTTCAGGTGGTATTTTTTATTCCCTTACTCAATGCAGAGAAGATTGATTCAAAGGCTCTTTTGGTTTCCAGTGGTACACTCAGGTAAGGGCTGTAAGACCAAGTGTGACTAATTTTTGTTTTTATTTTCCAGTAATCAAATTATTCTTCTCAAAGGGGCATAAAACTTTCATTTGGTCTTTTACTTTTCTTGATAACGGCTTTATAAAGATAAGAATATGTATCTTACTGATTTTTACGACGATGAAAGGTTAATTTCTTCTGAGATGTAGTTTTGTGAGTTTTACACTTTCTGTTACCTAAATAATTTTCACCCCACAACAGGGATGTTGATGCGAATCAAGTATATTAATGGCTACAAGGTGTTTTAGTATAGTTATCTTAGGCTTAATTGTTTAAGATTCTCACTAAGGGCACTATCACCAAAATATTTGAAATTTTTAGGAAGGAGGGGTGGGTTCATGGTCCCTGGTGGCTTTGCTAAGCCTCTTATGGTAAGATGGTTTGTATCCTCACTATCACTATGCGTATGTGAGCCATTATGTAAATCTAGTGCATTTTTTTTTTAGTTAATGGTTGTTGGGGTTCCTTCTTTGATGATTAGCTATTATTATCTTGCAATATCATGAGATCTTACTGATTCATGTGCAATCTCTACTTTTGGGCTCTTACAGCCAATTCTGTACTGGCTCTTGATCATGCCATAATTTAATAAGGAAATTGTTGGGGAAGTTTCAAGATGACACCTTTCAACTTATTGTATGTCCTAACTGATGTGGCTATATTTTCCCTTTCATTCTTCTTAGTAGCATTGTTTAGCTGCAGTAGTGGGATTAAAGCAATTGTGAAAATGATTATTAATTTCCACTTTAATGCTAAATTTGCTCGAGAAGTTCTTTTTTTCTCTTTTTTCTCACTTGAAGAATCATGAAATTCTCATGTACTGGTCAGGGATGGGCATTTTACGGAATACTGTGCCATGTATGATATATGTGGAGAAAGTAGTGATGGGAAAGTTCTGAACTGCCCTTACGGTTCCCCATCTGTAAAAGTGAGTAACTTCTTTCTAGTCTAAATTATATACTGATACACACTGATATAGAGCTCAAGTCTTACGCTTCCTCTTCAATTCTTTCAATTGAAAACATTTTGTGGATAAGTATTGCATAATTATATGAGTATTGTGACACATGTTATGCTTTGCAGCCTGATGAGTTACTTTCTGAGAAAATCCAAAGCTTGTGTCCCACAATAAGTGGGAATGTTTGTTGTACAGAGGCTCAATTTGACACATTGCGGGCACAGGTTCAACAGGTACTACCTTTTTCTATGATAGACACACATACATTTGTATTTCTAGTGGCTTTGTCATTGGTAAAACAATGGCCAACTTACCTTCTTTATTGGAGTGAGTGGAAGTGGCATGCTCTCTATTTCACTTCATGCCCGAGAAACTTGAGCTAACATTTTCTTTTTCTTTAAGTGTAGATAATAAATAGTTTGTGATTCTATTCTTATTCATTGTATCATATGATTTTACAAATATGCCTTTTATAAACTGTGTACTTATAATATTTGCCATTTGCTGCAGGCAATACCTTTCCTAGTCGGCTGTCCAGCATGTTTGAGGAACTTCTTAAATCTTTTTTGTGAACTTTCCTGCTCTCCTAACCAAAGTCTATTCATTAATGTGACTTCTATCTCTGAGGTGAGTCATTGTGTTGATGCTATCAGAAATTAATATATGATTTTATGCACGTGTTTTGTATTGTATTATACACTAAAGCTCTTGTTCTTTGTGAAACCTTTATATTTAACAATGTATCGGTATGTTGTTTTTACCTAGTTTGTTTTGAATTTTGAGCTTTTTTCAGAGATGAATCTAGCCTTTTGCATTCTCTGGATTGATTGATTCTCATTTTAACAAGGACAATAATCACATTAATTAGAAGTAAATGACATATGGGTTTATATGTCCTATGAAGTTCTGCTCAAAGCAGTTGTTTTTTATGTGCAACTAAAATGGGCGGACCTGAATCCCAATGTCTTCTTTTATCGGACCTTTAACGTTCATGGTTTTTGGAATTTACAACTGTGTGACCTCTACGGCTCGAACTCAGTTTGATCTGGTTCAGCCCTCACACGGTTCAAATTAGAGGATGAAACTCTCATTAAATGAAACCACAAACTGAATCGGCAAAGTCGAATTGAACTGCCTCAATCACAATTGTTCACTGTTCAACCAATTCAAATGTGATTTGTTTTTTATGTATCTTGTGACCTGAATGTAATATGGATTATGGAGACACATGATGACTACAGCAGTTTCATCCCCAGTTTTTACAAGTTCTATTCCTTTTAGACTATAGAAGTCTAGATAATTTAAAATTAGGTTTAATACTCTAAGAATGTCAAAAGTCACAAGTAATATAATTATAAGCCAGTCGCTATTTGTGGGGATACACAAGTACGAGTACCACTATAAGCAAAATACACTATATTTATATAGTTTGCATATAGAATGCAACACTTTTAGAAGGTGACCATTTATGTTGCCTCCCTTGCCGTCTCCTGCCTGCTTGTAGACGGACATGCCTACAACAGCCCACGTGTGAAAAAAAACCGACGCGTTAGTGGGTGTGACTATTTATAAGGACTCCGATTGTGCACGTGTCGAGCCCACTGATAAAAGGAAAAATGTGATCCTCGCATGTGAGGATCAGTGTGAATTGGTGACTGAAGTTATGCGTTAAAAAAGTATAAAACGAATGAGTTATATATAAAGGTGCAAGTGAAACCCTACTAACAAGATTAACCTTTTATCAGTAGAAGCTCAAGCTAATATGTGTTGCCCATTATTGAAATTCAACAATATGTACATCAATTCAATAACCACGATAATCTTGCTTTGCTTTAATCATTTTCTATTATTGATGCGACATGTTTTGACCATATACTCAATGTAACACCTTTTAGTAGCTAAAGTCCAAACTGTTATGTGTAGCCCAATAGTAAAATGTAAAATGATATTAGAGCTGGTTTCGATTAAAACCTTGGCTCGATCATGTAACTTCCCGGTCTCCGGTACGCTTGGAGGACATATCTGCAGTGGTCTTGATTTAAAAGAGGTCCCTAATTGTGCACGGGTCGAGCCCACTCACAAAAAAAATAAAAAATAAAAAAAAAAATTCGAGGGGGAAGTGTCAAAGTCAAAAGGCCCTAAACCATTATAGGTGGCCCAATTATTAACATTTAACAATATATCTATTAACCTTGCATGTGGTTAGCCACTTTTGAATCTATAGTATGGGTGAAGTCCGTTACTTATCTCTCTTATTGTCATAATTGTGTTTGATAATTGATATTTATTCATTTGGTTAGCCAACTTTAAATCTATAATATGGGGTGATGTCCATTACATAACTCTCTTATTGTCATAATTATGTTTGATATATATTGCAGGTCACCGGCAATTTAACTGTAGATGGAATTGACTTCTATGTGACTGACACATTTGGGGAAGGGCTGTTTAATGCCTGCAAGGAGGTGAAGTTTGGGACAATGAATACTCGGGCCATAGAATTCATTGGTGCTGGTGCGAAGAATTTTAAAGGTATAAGTTCTCATGTGGATGGTTGTATTAGAATGCAATTTGCCTTAGTATCATTGCAGCTAAAGCTGTCTGGGATGCAAAATCCTTTACTATTATTTGATTGCCATTGCATTTAAGTGCTCATTTTTTGACACTTTTTTGACATAAGTTCCCAATATATGTGGTGATTTGAACCTGTACTGCTTTGTAAGACTAGCATGTTATTTCCGAGCAAGTGATAATGCTTACCCCAAAATGATCATATGGACTTGGCTGGGCTATTACTGCAGGGATTATTACGCCATTGAAGATTTGTCTGATCTTTTATGGTCTCTTAGCGGGTAGGATTTATCTCTATTAGAACAATAAACTAAGGAAATGGGTGACCTAGTACTAGAAAACAGAAGTGTTGGAAAGTAGCTAGTGACTTGTCTGACCTTTTGTTGGTCTCTTAGCGGGTAGTTTACATCTGTCTCTATTAGAACAATAAACTAAGGAAATGAGCAAGCTAGTACTTTAAAATGATGGCAAGTTTTTTAAAAATAGCTTGTCATCCTTTTCTTGGGTAGGTATTAGCTGGACTTGTCAAAGAGTTTCTGAATATAACAATTTCCACTACTACTCATTGAATATATGCCTTCCTCCAGTATCTAATGCTCAATTGTATCTGCCAGAATGGTTTGCCTTTATAGGCCAGAAAGCTGCCCCTGGTTTCCCTGGCTCACCCTATGCTATCAATTTTAAGTCAAGTGTTCCTCAATCATCTGGAATGGAGCTTATGAACGTCTCTACTTATTCATGTGGCGACACTTCTCTTGGCTGCTCTTGTGGTGATTGTCCTTCATCTCCTGCATGCTCTAGTACAGAACCTCCTGCTCCACATAAAAAAGACTCCTGCTCAGTCATGATTGGTTCCCTTGAGGTTAGAGTCGTTGCCACTTTGAGTGACTTCTTTCATGGCTAGGCGTAAGTGATATCATTTACACATTTACACCTAGAAATTTCTTGGTTTATCTTTTTCTATAAATGCGGTGATTTAAACTGATGCATGTAGGTTAAATGCATTGAATTTTCATTAGCAATTGTCTATATCCTTTTGGTGTCTACATTTTTTGGATGGGCTTTGTTTCGTCGGACAAGAGAAAGGAGGAGCCCTGTAGCTAGCAAAGAACCACTGTTAAGTTCCGTGGATGAAGGTGAAATGGATTCTGTCAACATACAGAAGGATGAGAATACTTCCAGAAAGGTAGATACGAGTTTCTGTTTTTCAATGATTGAATTTTTATTTTATCCACATCCTTTCCTGGTTGTTGTTGTTTTGTTCAGACTTATGTGCCGTTTTACCAATGTTCAGCTTTTGATTGCTGCATTCAGTTGCAATCCTCCATATGATGCCTATTGTTACTACATAAATGTTGTAAAGTTTTGGACTAGGTGGGCTCCATTGGGTTTTCATGTAGGGCTTCTGCTCGATGTATTATGCGCGCGCCTTGGGGTGGGTGGGGGGTGGTGGGGAGGGTTGGTTTGAATCTGTTATCTGAGTTGGCCAAAACACTTATACGTTGCTCATTTCTGTTGGAAAGTAATGTGATGGTACTGAGGTTGCAGACAATCCAATATGTACTCTTGGACTTGTAGTTCTGACGTGTTTTTCTTCTTTTAAATGTACCCGCTGTTACTGTTTCCTGTAATTTATTTTGAATTATGATTATTGGATATATCAGATGGTTCCTCAAGTGACAAATATCCGACTTTCTATTGTTCAAGGATACATGACAAACTTTTACAGGTACTACAACTATAACATGACATAGGGGATATGTTGTAATATAGTCTATATGGAATTTCTATTTTGAAGGAAAGGATGTCCTCAATAGTATAACTGTATAAGATGCTACATCCAGGTCTTATGGAACTTGGGTTGCTCGGAATCCAGCTCTCGTGCTGTGCTCGTCCGTGGCAATTGTTCTTCTTCTTTGTTTAGGTGTAATCAATTTTCAGGTGGAGACCCGGCCTGAAAAGGTACTGTATTTGACAATTTTGATATGAGGGTGCTTATCTTTTTCTTTATTTTTAAGGAAAAGGGGACATAATGAACCTTATCCCAAGAAGAACAATGACACAAGGTCTAACGCAATAACCATAATGTATTTTCACCACCCCATTTTCACTTTCTCTAAAAACTTGTCCCAAAATGTGTGTCCACTTTTCTTTTTTAGTTAATTAGTTATGCTTGAAATGCCAACAATATCCTTTTAAGATTATTTAGTCAGAGTTTTCTTCAGTTTGTAATGACAAGAGCTCATGAGTATAAAAAGGGGGAAGTCAACCCTAACTGTCCTTAATTTTTACAAAAATTGGAACGTGAACACTCATTTTGGGGCGGAGGAAGTATATAACTGTAGCTAAACATCATGCAATATTGCTATATTTGATCCATTATCATCTATCTGTGTAACTGCATCAAATTTTTTTTTCCCTGGTATTATACAGACAATTGTATGAATATAATTTGATCACATCTTCATCCAATTAAACAGAGCTAATACTTTTGAGTTTCACTATTTTTTTTTCTTCTTTTCTTCAGTAGCCTTCTGTCCTCATTCCTTAGGAGATATACTAACAATTAAATTATAGAGTTTTGTTAGGTAATCAGAGGACATCTGAAAAACATTTTTGTTAAGTGTTCCCTGATATTCTCATTCATTTTATCACAACTATTTGAGACCGCTCCTCCTCTCTAACCAATTTTTGGGAAGGTTAGGAGTTCAGAATTTTAGGTGTTTTGCTATGCTTATGCCATAACTAATTCTGTTCCAGGAAGAGGTGAAAAAAAATGTTATTCTCTGTTTGCGATTGCTTTCAGTTTGTGTTGTTACATGGGCTGTTCATTTATTATCATTCAAAGGTCTAACAGTTGTAGTCTTCCAGTTGTGGGTAGGTCATGGGAGCAGGGCAGCAGAAGAGAAACAGTTTTTTGACAGTCATCTTGCTCCATTCTACAGAATTGAACAGGTGTTGGAATCTCGTAAATGTTTTTCTTTCAGTTATATTATTGCTAATGTCCTAATTGGTGCGAGATCCTTCCTATATTTTCAGTTTTTCTGGTAAATATATGCAAAAAAATTATTATTAGGTTATGTTGGTAGGACTAGGAGGCAAAAAAATATGTCCTGTAAGTCAGTGGCTGGAAATTGGTCTGAGAATAATGATTGTAAGCTTTACTGCAATCTAGGTGGCATCTATTGACCATCAACTAAATGTCTTTACTTTTTCTATCGCTAAAACGCAATGTCCACGTCTGAAATTTTGAATTGATATTACCGTACTATTCCTTTCAGCCTCCCTAGTGTCCTTAAAGATTTCATATTTTCAAATTTATTGTTTAGTGGAACAAAACTATTGTGAAGAATGAGAGAATTTGATGTATTCACATGGGACAATGCCCAATTTTTAAAACATAGGAACAAATCAGGATCCTTAACGATAAGCTTCTCAATGCAATCTATCACCACATACCGGCATTCTAACACCTCCTCAAGCTGGAGAATAAATATCTTATGCACCAAGCTGTTATATATATATACTCAATTCGAGGACCTCGAAGTGACTTTGTGAAGACATCTGCCTCGAAGTGATAACTTGCGAAGTTTGCAAACTAGTCTAGAACTATCTACTCGTTATTTCCTCTTTTAATTGGAATTTCTTTTCATTTTAGATACTATATCTTCTCTTTTTCATGTTATGGTAATGGGCATCCTATTGTAGTTTCACACAAAGGATATGATATATCGGTTTAGCTAACTTGACTTCTTGATATGATTCAGCTCATATTAGCAACCATGCCTGACCCACAGCATGGCAACAAACCAAGTATTGTCACGGAGGATAACATCCAGTTACTCTTTGAGATACAAAACAAGGTATTTTATGTACTACTTGGTGCTACTCTTCGAATGTCATCTATGTATGTTACTGTTTTGTTGAAATAGCACTTGAAGCAGGCTGGCTTCTCTTTTTGGCATGCATACGCTCTTTTATTGAATTGAATGAATAGATGGTTTTTTGCAGGTTGATTCGATACGTGCAAATTATTCTGGATCTATAGTGTCTCTAAATGACATTTGCTTGAAGCCTCTTGGTCAGGATTGCGCGACTCAAAGTGTTCTGCAGGTTTTCTACCACTGGTTTGCACTTCTGAATATGTTGTTTTCTAAAATAAATTTTTTTTCTTTGCAGAAAGTTATAATACCCATGAGAAATATAATGATCTTCATTTTGTTCCTTTTTTTCCTTTTCTTTTTCTTATAGTACTATAAAATGGATCCAGAAAATTATGATGTCTTTGGAGGAGTTGCCCATGCTGAGTATTGTTTTCAGGTAGTCTCTTTGATCTCCTAGAATTATCATTTAAGAGCTGTTTTTGGTAAAATACCTTCTAAAATGTGCATTTACTTTTAATAGATGTTGTGTGAGAATGTATCATTCTTAGTATTTGTGGTAAACCAAGCAAGGGGAATGTAATATTTTTATGTATATGATCAATGGAGAGAATATTTTATTCAAGGTATACAAGAGTTGATGACACTAGGTGACTAATACATGAAAGGAAACAACCTTAGACTAAGAGTTTAATGTAAGGAGGTAAATTAGGATTTTCTAATGATAGGAATCCCATAAATTATGAGATTCTTAATATTTTGATATGAAGTATCCTACATTGAAAGAATGTGATATAGTCTAATGTAAGGATCCCTTAAAATTACTGTGAATTGTTTTGGCTATTTTGGGAATTGAGAACCATATCGAAATGACGAAACCAAAATTGTATCAAGTCATGATTTTTCTTAAAAATCAAACTGTATTTAATTAAGCTGATATTTGTATAAGTTTTGCATCATATAATTTATATAAAAATTTAGGATATACATAAAAGAGGAAAACATTGTACATACATTCATGAAGAAATATTCAAACTTTGAACTTGAAATAGTGTGCAAGACAAACATAGACTAAAGAGCTCTACTTTGTGTCACAATGTTAAGTCATCTGATATTTGACAGCCGGCTTCCCATGCCTTTCTATCAGTATCTAATGATGTAGGAAAACATGTATGATACAGCTTGAGGCTTCTTATTACTACCCATATGCTCTAATTTTTATAATACTGTTACTGCATTATTATTGGGCAACTGAATACATCTTCCATCTCCTGTGTATTCCTGCGTTCAGCATTACACAACCACGGACTCGTGTATGAGTGCATTCAAAGCCCCACTGGATCCAAGCACTGCATTAGGTGGATTTTCTGGGAACAATTATTCTGAGGTAATTTCTTTGATCCGCTGGTTTTGTTTCAAGGAAGTCTATACTAATCTTATAATGATCTTAAATTGCAGGCATCTGCATTCATTGTTACCTACCCAGTCAATAATGCAGTTGATCAAACAGGCAATGAGAATGGGAAGGCAGTGGCTTGGGAAAAAACTTTCATTAGTTTAGTAAAGGTTTGAACACTGCACATCTGTTCATTGCTTTATTTTTGAAGTCAGACAACTGTAGAGAGAGGTTTGAAGTGCAAGGTGACACAACATTAATGGGTGCTTCAGGGTCCTGTTCGCTGGATTTGTCCCATTTCTCTTATTGAAATATACATAACCATTAATTAGTCATTTTAGTGTGGCATCAAGTTCAAATGCCATCATTGTGATATCCCTTGTTCAGTATCAAAATATAACATCAGGGTGGTGGTTGATTTAGATCTTTGTTAAAAGACATTCCATTTTATATGTGAATGCATAAAGGTATCAAGTTGTAGACGTCTTTCAGCAAAATAGATTGCAAAGGTTTAAAAGACATTCCATTATTATTTGCTTAATTTCTTTTATGTTGCCATTGACTCTTCTTGAAACATATTTTCTCTGATTTATGTTTCAGTGATGTCATATACTGTATGCTTAATGACTATCTAAATATAGTTTAGCACATGTTAGAGGTGAATATGCAGTATGATTTTTTGCATGGCTGTTTTATGTTGTTTGTTGGTTTGTGATTAGATGGTTTATACTCTCTCTCCCCCCGCGCATGCATAAAGGAGGGGCCAATTGCACATGCATATTAATTATGGGACCATTTGTCTTGACAGGAGGAACTGCTTCCAATGGTTCAATCTAAGAATCTCACTCTTTCCTTTTCGTCTGAGTGCTCAATCGAGGAAGAATTGAAACGAGAAAGTACTGCAGATGTTATAACAATAGCTGTGAGTGATTGGGTATTAATGTATCAGATTTTAGTTAGCTGACTGTTAAATTCAATATTTTGGGCTACCTTCACTTGCATCATTATATGTAGCTCATTTCTTTCATATTTATCTAATGTGTGACCTATCTCACCCACTTCAACAGTGTTACGGTATATTATCAGCTTAAGCTTTTAGTTGAGTTGGTTGGTTCTTTACATGGTATTAGAGCCTTAGTGACCTAAAGGTCCCGAGTTCGAGTCTTGCCGCCACCCATAATAAATGTCAGCAAAAGGCAAGAAGTAGACCTGTGCATGGGCCACGTGCAAAGCGAAAATGAGCTTTACAGTGACTGTATTTTGTGGTCTTGTAATGAATTTGTTATGATTACTTGAAACTGAGCTGTTATTAAAACAATTTGCTCCGGCAGTTTTCTCTTCTCACTTTGTTCAATTTTGCACAGGTAAGCTATCTTGTGATGTTTGCTTATGTATCAGTAACCCTGGGAGATGCGCCTCGCTTATCTTCTTTTTACCTCTCGTCGAAGGTTTGAGTTTAACCTTGTCCTTCAACTCTTTGTGTGCCTAATATTTGCACTAATGTTAATCATGGGACATGTACATATGGTGTAGAGATCCCACATACAGTCTAATACTTCTTGCTGATGGAGTAATTTTGCTTGATGTGTGTGTGATTGGATTCCTCATTTTTATTTTGTAAACTTCATTTTATTCAATGAAACAGGTGCCAAAAGCAAAGAAAGCTCAGAACCCAGGAACATAAATGACCCAAAACCACCCTGCAAAAGCAGATAATTTAGCCTATTTCAAGCCTTATACTATAAGAGACTTAGACCTTAAATCTTCCTAAGGTTTAGAACCATGAAACTAAAGGGTGAGGTCTAGACAGGATTTTTTTCCAGAAGATCAGTCTTGGATCTAGCATCAATCTGAGTCCAGACCACCTGCAAACCACCAATTTCCTTCCTTAATTCTTCAATCTTCTTAAAACACTCCCAGTATTTCCATGGAGTTTGTAAATATTTGCATATCCAAGACACTGCCACTTTCGAATCACTTCCCACTACCAATTTACCATTGCTGCCATCTCCCCATGAGCCATATAATTCCATTGCTTTTAGGATGGCCCTCAACTTAGCAAAGTTTGAGCAGCACACCCAATACTTTTCGAGAAAACATACATCACCTCCCCCTTAGAGTTCCTTAAAACATTCACCAATTCCTCCTGGGCCTGGTTTGCCTTTTGCTGCTCCATTAACGTTAAGTTTAATTTAACCCATCCATCCAAATGTGCGGCCCAACTGGCACTATCTCTTCTTACATGCCTATTATCTTGCTTACACTTTGGATCGTGCACATGTAATTCTAACACTCGAGTTCTTCACCTTAATCCGGACAATCTGACAAAGCATCATCCATTCCCACAAAACAGGCTTTTTCATTTGTATATCATTAAAACCACGATCATTTTTACTAATCCAGAGGGACCACACAATCACATATAATCCCTATCTCCGCAAATTTTTGTCATTCACGCTCAAACCCAAAACTTCCCATTGATTGAAGACCTCTCTAATTGATGAAGGAGAACACCAAACTAATCCCCACAGTTGCAGCCATTTTGACCAAACCCATTAAGATATATCACACAAAAGACAAATGATCAATTGTCTCCTCCTTGTCTCCACATGTTCAATACAGTACCTTATGGAGATATACCTTTTCAGTTTTCTCACTCTGTTGTTAAGGAGATTTGCATTCATGTTTCCCATTGACAAGACATAGCAGTAGAGTTAGTAGAGGTTCGTTAATGCGTATGGAGAATACTTCAAAGATAATAATGTACTGGTTTTAAGCTGATAGACTTGAAGTTCTAAGGACTGATTAATCCATTAACCTTAGGCGCCAGAGGCCCACAGTGCTAGGAACAAAATGTGCCATGAATAAACCATGGGACTACTAGCACTACTATGATGCTACAGGTTATTAACATGGTGAAGACACCTTTCTAGATGCAGTAGCCTGTTCGAATATTTGTTTTAACATACATACATGTGTGGTAATCATGTTAGTTTCTTTACGATGTTTGATTATGCGCTTATGCAATATTGGTTAGTTAACACTAATGATTTGGTTTGTTTGTTTTCAGGTATTGCTTGGTCTTTCAGGAGTTTTGCTGGTCATGATTTCTGTCCTTGGATCTGTAGGAGTTTTCAGTGCCATTGGGGTTAAATCTACTTTAATCATCATGGAAGTGATCCCTTTTCTAGTTTTGGCTGTAAGTTATTATCTGATTATGACTATTAGTGTTTGTTATTTATGTCTTTCATTTGTAGTTCTGTCCGACGTCGATATTGTGAGCAACTGTATTAAAATGAGAAGTTTGCAGCACCCTTTTTATTTTTACATCCGTGTATATATCTTTATAGAACTTCTCAAAGAGTAAAAATAGAAAGAAGGCAAAGAAGTATTGCGTATAGAGATCCACCCTTTCTCATGCACATTTGATCAGCTATGATTTAAGAAATTAGTTTGTTAAAGTAGGCTCTTAATACGATATTTGGATTTGATAAGAGTCCTTGGCACATGCGGACACAAGGTAAACTCTTAACCCTTGGAAAGGAAATGTTGGACTCAAATAAGATAACAGTGGGGTCCTCGTGTTGTTCCTAGTGGATTGAAATTCTTATGAATGTGCTTCCATTTCTATCACATGAGGGCTTATGCCATTCTCCCAAGTGTAACATGTACTTTCTCTTAGGCAAGTTTATTTTTGCTTTGTGACGATTTCCCTTTTTCCTTTTTCTGGTTTATTTTGGCGTAATTTTTTTGTTTGTCTATTAAACAACCACACAATTCATAATATTTTAGTCCTTCTACTTACTCCTTATTTTGGGTGAACATCTCAGGTTGGAGTGGATAACATGTGTATATTGGTACATGCTGTGAAACGGCAATCAGTGAACTTCCCTCTAGAAGAACGAATAAGTAATGCGCTTGTTGAAGTAGGTCCATCAATCACACTGGCTAGTTTATCCGAAATTCTGGCATTTGCAGTTGGATGCTTCATCCCTATGCCAGCATGCCGTGTCTTCTCCATGTTTGCAGGTTTTTTTTTTCTTCTCACTCATATGTCCTACTGAAGTTACTTTCTAATGTCCATTCTTTCAATGCACTGATCTTCCTTATCGACATCTTCTTTTTCTTTAGCTTTGGCTGTACTCTTGGATTTCCTTCTGCAAGTTACTGCCTTTGTTGCCTTGATAGTTTTTGACTTGCTTAGAGCTGAGGATAACAGGATTGACTGTTTTCCGTGCATAAAAGTTTCTCCTAATGATGAGGAACCGGATGAGGGTACTTGTTTGAACTTTCTGTCTTAACATTGGTTGCAATATTTCAATGTTTTTGTACTCAGTTTCATTTGATCTATATATTTTTTTCTTTCGCCCGTATTAGTATTATCTCTGATAAAATGATTTTCATGAATTATAGGTGTCAATCAGAGAAGACCTGGTCTCTTGGTTCGATATATGAAGGTATATGAAATTGTGGTTATCGGTCACATCCTTCTTTACTTTGGACTACATCCGGCATGCTAGATTGTTGGTGCTGTTTACTTTTCAACTTATATGTTACTTGTCCATTTGCTTAATGACTATGTATGGGGATGATACTTATATTTTGAGGACATAGATGAACAATTATTCTTATCGCAGGAGGTTCATGCGCCCCTTCTTGGACTTTGGGGAGTTAAAGTACTGGTCATCTCTGTCTTTGCTGCTTTTGCACTAGCAAGCATTGTGAGTTTTTTTTTTTTGACACCCAAGTCTTACTACTGGTGTGTGTGTGTATGTATTTCTATGTGGACACCCATGTCTTACTACTGGGGTGTGTGTGTGTGTGTGTGTATGTATTTCTATGTGGACACCCATGTCTTTCTAGTTACTATTTATGTGTGCACTTTTGACCTCTATAAACAGACCTGTAATTTTCTACATGCTTTTGATTTATACAGGCACTATGTACAAGGATTGAAAGTGGTTTGGAGCAACAGATTGCTCTTCCCCGGGATTCTTATCTTCAGGTCTATTTCTGTCATTTTATCTCTCTCTCTCTCTCACTCTTTCTCTCTTGCCCATTATCATCTTCTTATTTCAGGGGTATTTCAACAATATCACTGAGTATCTGAGAGTTGGGCCACCATTATATTTTGTTGTTAAAGATTACAACTACAGGTATGTTTTTCCATTGTGTATCTCATTTCATTCTTACCCTATTTGTTTTTGGAAAAAGTGATGATAGAAGATCCCGCATTGAAAACACCATTTCAAAAGAATTAAGCTAACATATAATGGCGGAAGCGAAACATTACTAATAAGGTTTATTAGTAGAAGTTTGAGTCCTGCTGCTGCAAAACCATAATGGGCTTGCACGTGAGGTGACGTGTTCGAGAAATAAAAAATTATTATTGGGTCTTCAACTATTAGCTTAAGTTTTTAGTTGAGTGAGTATGAAATTTATATTTATGGTCCACTAAATTGTATTAGAGCATGTTTTGACCCAGGCCAATTTAAGTTTTTAGTTGAGTTTGGTATAAAATTTAAAGTTTTGGTCCTCTAGATGGTATTAGAGCATGTTTTGATCCAGGCTTGTTTCTCTTTTTGAGTAATCTCCTCCTGTGGTTTTCGGGCAGCTTGCAGAAGGCATGCCTGCAGTGGCCACTGGTAGAAGGAAGATGCCTGGCCTGGTTGTTTGATTACTATTTTCCGAACCGGTCCGCTAGCAGAAAGACATGCCTATAGTGGCCCATAGGTAGAAGGAAAATGCCTACACTTGAGAGGGAATAGTGATTAAAAAGGCCTCCTATCGTCCACGTGTGACGTGTCAAGGCCATAATAAAAAAAAAAATATGAGGCTAGTATGTGAGGGGTGAAGAAAGTGGTGATAAAAAGTCTCATATTGTAACCATTGTATCTTGTGTGTGTGACGTGTATTTCATTGATTTTATTTATTAATTTTCTCTATCATCCTACTCTTAAATGGTTATTTGCTCTGATGTTGAATAACCATCTTATTCAGTTCGGCATCAAAACATACAAACCAGTTGTGCTCCATCAACCACTGTGATTCAAACTCGCTTTTAAACGAGGTGACTGCCTACTGACTAATATCTTAACTACATTATGGCTCTACAATTTCTGCACAATCTGAATTTGGGTGGTGTAGAGGTCTTTTTTTTTTTTTTCCAAAACATATTCTCACAATTTCCTTTTTCTTTTTGTTGTTTGAGGAGAGAGGGGTGTCAAATTCAGCAGCGTTTCTGTAGTGAGATGCCCAGTATATAGGATGATGATTTTTCAAGCATATGAATGTTGATAGTATAAAAATTAAATTGGCCCTTCAATTATAAGTTTAAGCTTTTAGGTGAGTTGGTTCCTTACATGGTATCCGAGCCTTGTTGATCAATAGGTCACAAGTTCGAGTCCTGCTGCTGCCACCCTAATTATATTTCAGCAGAAGGCAAGAAGACCGTTTGTAGTAATAAATTATACACTTAATAAGATGAAGCTAGAGGACATGAGGATACCACCTTTCCGGATTTATGATACTAGATTATTGTACCAAAATTCACATAGCTGGTTGTATATCTAGTGTGAAGTCTCTGTTGCTATCTACAAGAAAAATATCTAGAAAGTATCTTTGTGGAAAGGCAGTGATACAATATCCTGGGTGGAACACCAATTTTATTGAAGACCAGGCCACATCATAGGACTTCATTGTGTAGGGCTGGAAAAAAAAAAAAAAAAAAAAAAACTAACTCTGCCATGTATTTGTTGTTCACTTATTCTAATCTATGCTGCAGATATCAAAAGCATCTTTAATTCCAGAATCCAGCTATATTGCCAAGCCAGCTGCATCATGGCTTGATGATTTTCTTGTATGGCTATCACCAGAGGCTTTTGGTTGCTGTAGGAAGTTCACGAATGGTACTTACTGTCCACCTGATGATCAGGTTGGTGCTTTTCTTGAATGCCCTCATTGATATTTAAGTGGAAATCCTATCCCTTGCTCTCTTCTTTTCTCTCTAGTGGGGTGAGTGGTGATAATCGATGCATTTTGGGAATGGAGAAATCAAGTATAATCAAACCCACTTTCTGTACATTTTTACAAAGAGAGGAGCAGATGCCACCAAGATGAAGTTGGTGTATTCAATTTTCTTCTGGGCTTGCTATATTAGTTTATACATTTCTCTAAGAAAAGCATCAAGGTCGAAACTTTTAAAGTGGAGATCCAATTTTACATGATTAGATGTTAATTGCATTTTTTTAAGCGTTTAACAATCATGCGCGCATACATAGCGTGATCATTGATTATATTCGTTTATTTTGCAGCCCCCTTGCTGTTCACCTGATGATGATTTTTGCAGTCTTGGTGGTGTATGCAAAGATTGTACAACGGTGAAGCCTCTGTTTCTCTTTTGATAAACCCATAATCATCTAGCATTCAATATTTGTAACTCTCAATGGAATTGATAGTGAGTCTATGAACTAACGTCTTATGTTTGTTCCAGTGTTTCCGCCACTCAGATTTAGTTAATGATAGGCCGTCTACCGCACAGTTTAGGGAGAAGCTTCCATGGTTTCTGAATGCACTGCCATCTGCTGATTGTGCAAAGGGTGGTCATGGTGCTTACACAACTAGTGTGGATCTAACTGGTCTGTTATTGGCATCCTTCATCTTTGTAAATAAAACAATATCTTTTGGTAGATGCATGTGAGGTATTTGCTCAGTAGCATCATCTCGATTGCTTGCTTTAAACGTGTTTCAGGATATGAGAGTGGTGTTATTCATGCATCAGAGTTTCGTACATATCACACGCCACTTAACAAACAAGTATGCTATCATCTTTGGTCTGTTAATTGAGTTTGACTATGATACCTTTCCAGCATGAATTATGTTGGACAGTCCTGTTTATTTGGATTGATCAATTCTGCAGGGTGACTATGTCAATTCACTACGAGCGGCAAGAGAGTTCAGCTCAAGAATTTCTGATTCTTTGAAGGTATGAATTTAACCTTATTTTTTTATAATTATTATTTATCTGTCATGCTTTCATGAATGATCTTTTTGAAATATATATTTTTTTTTGTTTTTACATGAATGAATATGAATAAATTTCCATAGTAGGTTTCTTTTCCTTTGTGTATGAATGCAGCCAACCAAGATGCTAGCTAGAACATGTGATATAACATTTGGGACTGGATGTAATGTCACGTCTTCACATATATGCCAAACATGTTTGGTGAAAAAGAGAGACTAGTATGAGTCAATATGGCTGTCTTTGCCATAATGTATGGTGGTGGATTATGATTATTGCTAATGAAAAGGACAAATCATGCCTACAGGCTTTTGCCTCAAAGTCATGATTAGTCGAGTCTGCCAATGCTTATGGATTGTAGTAATTGCACCAATTTCTCTTGAATTGTGCTGTTTACTGGAGCTCCATTTCTCTTAACAAATCGTAATATCCCACTCATGGGTCCTTTTCGTGTTAAATGGAATGTTGGGTTTGATCTCGTCAACCCTTGGAAGTGAAGAAAAACAACCCCAAATATAGTTGTCCTGTTTTGTCAGCCTCAGTTATCTTTGTTGCAACGTTTATCCACTATTTCTTCAATCATTTTTTTTTCTGAGCATGTTGAGCAACATTATTCCATGATGCTTACTATATATTTAACTAACAAGTGCTTTTCTGATGCAGATACATATATTTCCGTATTCAGTATTCTATATCTTTTTTGAGCAATATCTGGATATATGGACAACAGCTTTGATTAACATTGCTATAGCACTTGGTTGGTATCCCAGTCCACTGTATCATTAACTTTTGCTTTCCCTATTTGGTTGCATCATTGCATGAAAAATATTTGTCTCATTGGCACACGCATAAAGAGCTTACTTTTCATCTATTTTACATTTCATTCTGCTGTTACATTTTTAATATGCAATATGTGTGTGATTGAGAATTCTTTTCATTCACTTACTATGGTTTTGCTCATTCTGACCTTTCAGGTATTTTTATTTTTATTTTGTTTATTACATATGCATACAAGCAGTACAAACAACTGAAAATTTTACTAGGATATTTATTTCTCTCCTCTCGGAAGCATTATGGCGTATAATAAAAATTTGATACTGTGTTTCGTTCCTTTGTATTTGTAAGTTAAACGTCTATCTTACTAATTCTTTGATGCTACCTCCATCTCAAAATGAGTGTCTTGTTTCCCTTGCATTTTTGTCACGAAATGAATGTCTTGTTTCCTTTTTAGAAAATTATTTATGCATGAATTATCAATAGTATCTCTATAATAAGTTAGTTAGTATCTCTTGAATATGTTACAAGACATGTTCTTGGGATTATAACTGGTAATGTATAACATTAACCAACTTCTCCTTAATTTTTCTCAAAATGGAAACCAAGAAACTCATTTTGGGTCGGTGGAAGTATAGTTTATTGTTATTTTCCTGTCTTTTGAATTCAACGGTTTTCCTCTCGACATTTTGGATTTGAGCCTATTTTGTTTTCATTCAAGCAATTCACTGAATATATATATATATTTATTACATGACAGGTGCCATATT
>JAYMTE010000255.1:0-20630 GCA_036897545.1 Pelargonium fulgidum
GTGGCACACGACTGGTGGGGTGGGGGGGGGGGGGATGGTATCCAATAAATGAAGTCCTGTTTGGTTTGAAAGAGAGTTCTTTGGTCTTTATAGATTGTGTTTTTTTTTTCTTTAGTTTATTTGTGTTGCTTTCCTATTCTAGTTTGGAGGTAGGACTTATTTTAATTCATGTTTACTATAGTATATAAAAGTTGGTGAGTTACAATAAACTTTCTATTACCTAATAATATTTAGTAATAGTCTTTACTATGATAAATAGTAATAAGTTATATATAATAACATTTTTATTACTACACTTTAACTAATAATAATAAGTATGACATGCTTTATGTAGTGGTTAGAAATTCTAGTGTTTCCTCATTTTTTCAATGTGGGACAAAAGTTCAATTTATATATAAAGTACTCACTTCATTCTTTTATAAGTTTCAATGTAGAACTTTTGTACTTTTGATTTTTCAATGTGAAAAGTTTATTTTTCCTTTGTTTACTATTGTTTGTACATTCTTAACAAGTCCAAACTAAATTTTACACCCCGACTTTAATTAAATTAATAATATATATTTATTTCAAGTTTTTATGCACGGATTTTCACTAGTTTTAATTATTTCATGTCAAAAAACTTTATTTGAGGAAAGATAACATTTTTTTAATCTCAAAAATGTCATTTCTTATACATCAACATTTATAATTTAAACGAATCATAAGATTGCAAAAATATAAAAAATAAATAAATAAAAAATACACGTAGTAAATATTCGATTCAGCAATCCTTTTTGATGTTCGTCCGAATCATATTTGTTGCAAATTGCAATCTTGACGTAGCAGAAATCAGAGAGAGAAAGGAAAAACAACCCTCGTCGCTCTGGCACGCAAATCCCAACCGTTCAATCGCATGAAACCTGATTGCTCTGCCCTTCAAATCCTCCAATTCTGCATTGTGCTCATCGAATTCCTCCGGTAATTTCTTCATTTCATCATTTGAATTTCGATTGATCATGCTCTTCTGTTCGCGCCACCAAATGCCACGATCCTCTCGAGTTTTTGCCTCGATTTAGATCACTTTCGGTATGTTTTTTATCATGTAAAATGTCCAGTTCCGGGTTAATTTCTGTGTGCAATTTGTGTATGTTCTCTTATCTACATATATATAGGGAATCAAGAACCATCTCTGTGTTTTAATTTTAAATTTTGATGTTTTCTTTTTGAAATTAAAAGCTGAAGCGAAATGGTTTTGTAAGGTTTTAGTTTTATCTTGGTCTTGGGGTTAGTTTTGAGAAGCTTTGAAATTTTAAAGTTGCTGTTGTGAAATTAAAAAAATGTTGCCGCTGTTATTGATGCATTTATATGTTGCAGCTGTTTTCTTAATTTGATATAATATTGAATACATATTGTAGTGAATTATGGAACCCATTTAAGTTCGGAGAAGAATGTTCTATTTGATGTTTGGTACAATGTATAAGACTACTAGGAATGTTCAAAACTTGTAAATTCTTGCTGTTTTTTATACTTATATGTGGCAAGTTTGCAATTTATGGTAGTATTTTAACTTCTCCTGTGTTTCAAGTTTAGAACAAATGTTCTATATATCATCTTCTGCGGAATATATCATTGCTTTTTATGATGAACCTCTATTTTGTTCTCTATTTTCTGTATTGCCTTCAGTTATTGTAGTATGCAGATGAATGTTTTGTTTGATCTTTATTTTTGAGTAAGATATGCAATAAGAATCTCTTTGTGGCCGGGAAATTGTAGAGAAAGGCAAGCATTGAATGTGTTTGAACCTAATACTCGTTATTTAGAAGTTCTCAATTTCATTTTGAGTTGCCTCTTCTGATTTCTTCCTAACCAAAACAGTTATTAACACATTATATGAGTAGATTTGTATTGATTCCATACTCTGAATCTATCCTTGATAATACACTTCATTGAATGAGGTGTTTAGGGCTTAAAATTGCTTATACAAAGTATTCTGTTCTGTATTGAGTACTGTTTACCTTAAATTTTGAGATTTAGCTTTATGTTTTTGTCTCTGTCTCTCTAGCTAGTAAACAACAAGGTTTAAGACAGAAAGGGATCACAAAAGGATAATATTGCATGGGTGGTCACGAGGGTTGGGCGCAGCCAAGTGGCTTTTTCCCTAATGGTCTATTGCCTAATGAAGCAGCCTCTGTGACTAACGTGCTTGATCCAGAGAGATGGTCTCAAGCTGAAGAGAGAACTGCAGAACTCATTGCCTGTATTCAGCCTAACCAGCCCTCTGAGGAGCGTCGTCATGCTGTTGCAAGCTATGTGCAGCACTTGATCACAAAGTGCTTTTCTTGTAAGGTATTCCTAAAACAGGCCTCTGTTATGTTTCATGTGTTCTTATAGTTTGCAAATCTTCAGTATAGTAGCTTAATCCAAGACTTCCTGTCAGTATTACCATACCTTTTGATTACTGACAACCATAAGCGATTGCCAAAACTTCCATATCTGATATATTCAAATGTACATTCGTTTATCTACTTCCACCACAGTAACCCTTCAAATGCCGTCACATCTTTAGCTTCAGTTTGCACGTATACTCATTAAAACTCAACAGTGCTTCAATTACTACAAAAAACTCTAAAGCAATTAATCATCAGAAACCGTAGCTTTATTTTCACTCATACCCATGTCCAGATTCTTCATCCAATCATGTCTTTTGTACTTTTTTCTTGCACAGGTTTTCACGTTTGGGTCTGTACCCCTAAAGACTTATCTACCTGATGGGGACATTGACTTGACAGCATTCAGTGAAAACCAAAATTTGAAGGACAGCTGGGCCAATGAGGTACGGGACATGTTGGAGAGAGAAGAGAAGAGTGAGAATGCTGAATTTCGTGTTAAAGAGGTTCAGTACATCCAGGCAGAGGTATGCTCCTTAGTCCTTATAACCATCATGTTTCTTTTTTACTCTGATAAACATGCTACTGTTTATTTGGCTTGGTGCATGTCATCTACAAAAATGACAGCCAATAGTTCCCATTAGGGATGGTTGCGCTGCACCATGATCCTAACCAACTGATCAAATAGAACATGTTTCACTTGCTATGTATGTTATTAATGGTTTTCATGATTGGTCCATTGAGCTTATGAACCAAAGAAATGAAAAAAAAAAAAAAAGAGGAAAGGAAAGTAAATGCTTGTAATTGTTTAAGAAATTCTGTTAAGTGAGTGATTTATTTTTGGGTGCAATGAAGGGCTAAGCCCAGGCGAACACTAAGAAGAGATAACAGATCTTAGGGAACTAGCTAGAAAGTGCATGTTTAGTATCCAAGTTGCATAGCTGTTCTTTCCTCTAGACTATATAGGACAAATGCTGGTTATAATACATTCCAATTTCCTAGGGTTTTCAACTGCTAGATTAGTCTTTATGTCGGTTTGCTGGATACTTTAATTATCTGTTGTGTTTCAAGGGGATGTGGATACCCGATGTTATTCAGAAAAGAAAATGTTTTGGTTAAAATTTCGATGGCACAGGTTTGGACCTGGCTAGTTGTTGAGTGTTGGAAGTATTGTGGCATATGGGTCCTTGTTTTGTGAAAGTTCATACTTCATACTTTTTGACATCTTGCCTTCAATATGGAGAGTTGCTGGTTAGTATATAGTGCATTCTGTCATATGTGTAATCCTTTTTGTGGTATTTGTTTCACCTGTAAGATAACATGTAATCTGAGGTACTTCCCTCCCTTGATTTAATCAGGAAAGTCAACTTATTATCTAAGCATGATTCTACTCAGTTCATCCTTTGCTTTCTTTATACGCAAGTTTTTATCTAATTGTGTTCTTGATGTAATAGCTGCTTTTTGTGTTGATCTTTTGCGTACATGTAGTTGATGTGTTTACATTTTACTCTTTTTGTTGAAACTTGAATTCTGCTGCGATGAACCTTATCTTTTTCTCGTGAACAAATCAGTGCTCAAATTGGCCTATTGATTTTACTTAATCTATCTGCAGGTGAAAATAATAAAGTGCCTTGTTGAAAATATAGTAGTTGACATATCTTTTAACCAGCTTGGTGGGCTATGCACTCTTTGCTTCCTTGAGGAGGTGAGTTGTTCATGTACTAAACTGAACTCTTCATAGTTATTTTTGCAGTTTGTTGAGTGTACCATTTTCATCTCCTAAAATTTTGCGCTGACCATTATTCTCAAATTTCTAGGTTAATCATTTGATAAACCAAAATCATCTATTCAAGCGCAGCATTATATTGATCAAAGCCTGGTGTTACTATGAGAGCCGAATCCTGGGTGCTCATCATGGTCTTATTTCGACTTATGCTCTGGAGACTTTGGTTTTGTACATATTTCACGTTTACAATAATTCCTTTGCTGGACCACTTGAGGTGAACTATTTATTGTTTTCTTCTCTGTTTTGTATATACCATATTTTCTATATTATTTTTGTCCGACTATCTTTTCCATATATGCAGGTACTCTATCGTTTTCTCGAGTTTTTCAGTAAATTTGACTGGGAAAACTTCTGTGTTAGTCTCTGGGGTCCAATTCCTATTTCTTCACTTCCTGATATGACTGGTATGTATGTCCTTACTATAAGCTAGTAATTGCATTTATGCTAGGTCTTTATCCATTGCAATTTTATGCCCATAAATGGCTCTGAGCTCTGTTAAAATACATTACAGGTGAACCTCCGCGAAAGGATGGTGGGAAATTGTTGCTCAGCAAAGGGTTTCTTGATATTTGTAGCTCAGTCTACGCAGTGTTGCCTTGTGGCCCAGAAAATCAGGAGCAGCCCTTTGTCTCCAAGCATTTTAATGTTATTGATCCTTTGCGTACGAACAACAATCTTGGGCGCAGCGTCAGCAAGGGTATTTAAATTCTAAACTCATGCTGGAGTAGTTTTCTCACCTAAGTATTGTTAGTGTCTTCACCATTCTGCTTGAGTAACTCAAAATTAATTTTTATTTTTATTTAGGTTGCAAGATAATACTCATATTTAGTTTTTATTAAAACTAGTATAGTTTTGAAATTTGACTCCTACTTACAAGATATGGCTTGCTACTTATGGTGCTTTATTCATATGAATTAAAATTTGGAGTATGCTGACTGTTGCCCCGATTCAGCTGGCCACTTTGTTTGTACTTCATTTTTCATTTTTATGGTTTCCTTTGTAGATCTTTTAGATGTAATTGATGCTGTAGCCAATATGTGTTTATTTGGCTCATTTTATTTTGATATCCTTGTCATTTGTTAAATTCAATAATTGGGTTACATACAATGGCTTGGGCTTCCACTACTAAAAGATTAATCTTATTTTTAGTCACCACTTCAACACTCCCCCTCACGTGCGAGCCCACTTTCGCTTTGCATGGCCCATGCACAGGTCAACCTCTTGCATTGTGCAAGAATTTAATATGGGTGGCGGTAGGACTCGAACCCGGGACCTCTTGTCACCAATGCTCTGATACTATGTTAAATTTCATAGTAGACTAAATATAATGACTTGAGCTTTCCGTACTAAAAGGTCAACATTATTAGTAGGGTTTCACATGCACCATTATATATAGTCACTTAGCTTTTGATTTATCCGATGTGGGACTTTATCTCCCACTTCAGCATCATTATTTGGATCAATTTCCCTGGGTTATGTGTTTTGCTAAAGATTGTTATATTTGTTAGTCTTTCTAAATATTAGCTGGCTATGTATCACACAGTAGCCTTATGAGAGTCTCTTACATTTTGGCTAGCTACAACATTTCTGTTTATCACTATGAATGGTATTAGTGGAATTGGCATCGTTTGATGCCTTTGGTAAGAGTTAATACCATGAAAATTTATAAGACAATTAGTTTATGATGAAAATAAACATAGGTCCAGTGTCAAGTATTTCAATAAGATACAGGACAGATAAATAAAAAACCAAAGCAAACAAAGCAGAGTATTAATTTATTAGATTATAGAAATATGCTATCTGAAGTAGATGCACTGGATCGCCATATTGGATGGTAATCTTTTATCAATAACCTGAGATCATTTGATTGATAATCGACATGATTTAAGAATCAACTTTATCTGGTAGACTTTTTTTACAGTCATAGACTTACCTGAAACATATTTGTAATAGTTAAGGTGTAAGCAATGATGCGATTTTCAGAGTTTAACATGGCTAACCGTTGTTTGATACAATTTAAGAGACCTTCAATTTATATGTTAGAATTATCTTGGATTGTTTATTAGGAAAGCTAATGGCTGTAAATATGGGATCTTGTTTGTTGTCTTTCCTTTTAATAGAATGCTTGCATTTGTATATATAATATATTCGGCTCGTGAAAACAATATGAGAAAATTCTTCTCCACCTCCATTAGCTTACATACATGATTGTGGGTTGAGCAGTTATTCATCATCTGATATAACAAAAGAGCCAAAATACAGGAGCTAAGCATATTTGATTGATTGCAATAGCTGTTACTTTGTGATATATTGCTTGCAATTAGGGTATGCTATTTGCCTCGAGGACATAATCTAAACCGTTAAGGTTCAAGGCTAAGCTTTGCTCAACTTAAGCAGCTCTGGATTAAATCATTTTGTCATTATCTCCATCAAGCTTATTATCCGTTTAGATCTTGAGCAGCAGGTTGAGCTTCGGCCAACTACACAATTGAGTCTGGCTTGTTGGAAGTTCATTTGTACCTTTTCACTTGTGCAGTAGCTGAGAGTGCCACTTATAAGTTTTCAGCTCAGCTTTGAAAAACCAAACTATATAAATGCTTATAATATGTGGTCTTAGCAACCTGATTATTGAGTAATTCTATTGAACTTAAAATTGAAGCGCAATATTCCTTCAGCTTTGTGGAGCAGAGATAAATATAAACTATTTTGCTTGGGGCATCAAGACTTATTTTCATCTTTATCATACCCTTGGGCACAGAGTACTTGGTCCTTTTATCAGAAATTTCGTACATCCTTCTCTTTGTGTGGTATTTTCGATTCCTTTTATTGGTTTTTTATTGGTTTACCTAACAGTGTAGTTTTTTCCTTTAAGGTAATTTCTTCAGGATCCGTAGTGCTTTTGCTTTTGGGGCTCAACGGTTAGCTAGGTTACTTGATTGTCCAAAAGAGAATCTGATTGCTGAAGTGAACCAGTTTTTTTCAAACTCATGGGACAGGCATGGTAAAGGGCATCGTCCTGATGCGCCTAGTCCTGATCTCTATTCTGTGGGGGCAGTTAACTTGAGTCAGATTGATGGATCTGATACTCTTAGGAATTATTCAAACTGCAAGAAAGCAAAAGAGAACACTGCTAGCTATGAATCCGAGGTTGATACGGCTCATGCATCTCAAGATTTTTCCTCCCAGCATGTAAACCACTCCTTGAAACAGATGTCTAGGGCTGGTAATGTACCTGCTGTTTCTCGTACTCAAGATCCGAAGGCTCATTCCAATCTAACTAGCTCTATAGCCCCAGATCACAATCATCAAACTTTACCGAGTATCAGTTCTAATAAGACTTCATGGGCTGATAAGGGTAGAAATTTTGGGCCAGATAACATTCGGAATGAACTACATACTATGTATCAATTTGCAAGAACACATTCCAGTCCTGAGCTTACAGATACTTCCACTGAAGTTCTGTCTCGAGGAAGACACAATGGGGCATCAGAAATAGGAAAAGGCCATACTGCTTCCACAAGATTGGATTATAGCATAAGAAGGAACTATAAACCTGACGTGTCAGAGATCTATAGTGCAAAATTTACAAATGAAAACTTATTGCCTTCAAGGCAGAGCTCATCCCAGTGGAGCATTGATTCTGCAGTCGATTCCGGCAACACTTCAAATACTTATTATGTGGAATCTGGCTTACGCTATGGGGGCAAAGAGTATCCTTCTGTTGCTGACACAATGCAGATGCATCAGGAAGAACAAGATCTCGTGAACATGATGGCGTCTTCTGCAGGTTATAGTTTCAATGGACAGATTCATGTGCCAGTAAATTTAGCGTCTATTCATCCACCTCATCTTGTACCACCTTCTATACTAACCTCACTGGGATATGCTCACAGAAATTCAGCTAGGATGGTTCCTACGAACATTCCCTCATTTGAGTCTTCTTGGATGCATTATTCCCAAGATATACTTTCATTCCCAGGATCTCAATATTTTCCAAATCTAGGAATGGCCTCATATCGAGAAGATGTGACTGAAGCAGTCAAAAGTAATTTAGTACCAACAGAAATAAAATCAGATGATAACCATCATGGTCTCTGGCCCAAGCAGGGTGTAGACTGTGGGGGGTGTTATGATCACAACACTGCAGGTTCCAGAGCTTGTCAGTTGGAGGATATACAACTGTTCACTTCTAGCAGTTCTGACAGTTCTTCACTCAAAGATCATGGGGTGATGAAAGAAAACAGGGGATTGGTGAAGGAAAAGTTTGAAAACAATTCACAACATCAAAGAAATAGAGAAAGTGATGTTTACTCTACAGCTAGTTTAAGATTTGAAGCTGCTTCACAGGCTTCTTCCTCTAGGTCCAAATTATCGTCTGAAAGTAACAAGGATGGATCAGCTCTAAAAGCTTTTAAATCAACAAGGGACAGGCGAGGGAGGAAACCTGTTCCTTCTGCAGACCCTTCTATTTTATATAGGTTTGACAAGAATGGGTGGGAATATGATAGTGAATCGGTTGATCGTTCGTCTTCTCAGGCAGATGATGACAATCAAGAATGGGTTTCACTGTCAACAATTGGTACTGAAGTACCAGGAAGCATGGTGCCTGCTAGTGTCTCTTCTTCACATGTTCTAACTCATCAACTGCCTGGTTATGAATCATCATCATTAGTCGGTTCAAATTCACTACATCCAATTCCTCCAGAGCTTCTAAGTTCAGGTTCAGGTCAGAAAACTAAAGACAATACTGGGCCTTTACCATTTACTTTTTATCCTACAGGCCCACCTGTCCCTTTCCTGACCATGCTTCCTTTATACAATGTTCCTACGGAGACAGGAACTGCTACTGCATCCACAAATCATCTTGATAGGGAAGAGGACCTAAAAAGTTGTCATAAAAGTAAGTTGGATCACTGTTTGGATTTAACTGAAAACCTTGATCAGTCCGATGTTTTCAATAGGACTAGTTCTATGAATGGTGTTGCCTTTGTGGAATCTCCTGGAGAGTGCAAATCTCACATTCTGAATGGTGATTTTTCCAGTCATTGGCAGAATCTACAATATGGGAGGTTTTGTCAGAATGCTCAAAGTCATGGATCCTTTGTTTATCCATCCTCTAATGCTGTACCGCCAGCGTATCTACAGGGACAGTTTCCATGGGATGGACCTGGAAGACCTTCTGCCAACATGAATCTTCTGACTCAGCTTATGGGTTATAGCCCCCGTCTTATTCCCATTTCACCTCTCCTGCCTGGTTCTAGTAGGCCACTGAGTGTTTATCAACACTATGCTGAAGACATTCCCAGATATCGTGGTGGAACCGGAACTTACCTTCCAAATCCCGTAAGATGATCTAACTCAGAATAAATGCTATAGTTTTTATTTTATTTATTATTGGATATTCTTATCATTTTATGATGATCAAATTTGGTGCCTTAAATAGCCGAAGCATATACATTAGTACTGTGCTTAACTTGTAAATCTTCATTTTGGCATGTAATCAAGTGAGTCTCAGGAGTCAGCACTTATGTTGCTGCAATGATTGCACTCTTGGGACAATATATTTTTAACCCACTGAAATTCTTGACTATAACTGTAGGAGCAGTGTTGACAACTCTACTAAACGCTGTCTTATTTCACTTTTTTCTTTTCAAAAACTAAGTGGATATTCATTTGTTAAATTGATGTGTTGAATAATGTTATGTCAGCCATAACTGTTTTTGTATTTCCTCATTTTGGCCGAACTAAGTTTCGACAGAAAGTTTAACACAGTAGACTTTTTTTTTTGGTCTGGCACGGAACCTTAAAGACCAAAAAGTGCAAGTATATGGAGCTTAATGAGGAGGGTGTTTGTTCTGCATAGGTGAAAGAATTATCTTCTCGATAAGGTTATGAAGGATCGAGAAGGTTTTTCTATGTTCTTGTAAAGTGACCAGAATTCATTATTTGTTGTCTCTCTATAAAGATATATACTTTACTTGGAGAGTGTATAAGATGCATGTTCTCTGCCGTTTTTCTCTTAGGAGGGCTATATGTTGTTTCTTTTGGTAAACAGAACTTCTAAAGGTGCCAGTGTCTGTTTTTTTCTTGCCTTACAAGCCCTTTAGTTAAGCAAGATGTTTAGTTACCTCGAGACTTTAGAACATCAGTGTCCTAATTACACACTCTGTGCAAGGCTAATGAAAGCGTTCTTTATTAGTTTTTTTTTCATGTGCAGCCTGTTTTTAACGTGCAGGACTTTTTGGTATCATGAAGAGATCTTTTCAGACCAAAACAATGTAGTAAAACTAGAATATATAAAGAAGAGGTTTTAGATCTTGTAAATTTTTAGTGTAAATAAGTGATTTCTAGCGGCAGTAAACTCGTGAAACGTGACAGTTCTCTTAGCATTGGTTTCACTAACTATAAAGGAACAGAGACTAGGAAATGGATTTAGCAGGTCTCATGGGGTTTTAGTGGATATTACTTCTATTATGTAGCAGAGTTGATGCTATCATTGCCTTTCATTTTTATTGAAGATTAAGAGTTGCTAGCTATATGCTCTACGGTACCACATAGAGCATGGAAATGGGTTTGGCGGGTCTCATGGGTTTTTAATGGGTGGTTGCTTTTAGAAGTAGCAGAGTTGATGATGTCATTGCCTGTCCTTTTTATTGAAGGTTTAGATAGTTGCTAGCTATATGCTCTATGGTACCACATCCTAGATAGTCAAGAATTATGCCAGTGTAATGACTAATGATGGTCATTAAGCGAGGACAACCCCCTCCCCCGCATGGAGACAGGAATAAAAGAGCTCATGGAAAATACCTGAGATCTGCTTATAAATACAATATATATATATATATATATATTATTGAAAACTTATAATTGATATCTATAAAATCTTATGTACTTATTTATATTTTGTTAGTTTTATTATTAATTGAATTGAAAATTTAGATTGAGCTCAGTGAGTTTAAATTGGTTATTAGTGCTAAAATGATTATACACATGTTAACTCACGAAATTTTCAACTCCCAATTAAAGCCTTAGATGAAACTCATAGAATTTGATTTTTTATTGGGTAGTTGTTGAACTTGTATACATATGAATTTTAAATTTATAAGCTTTATAATAAATTATTTTGAATTAAAAAAGTATTTAGCGGGGATTTTTGCTCCCCGTAGATAAAGCTGGACAGGGAAGGGTTTGGCACTCCACACCCCATGACCAACCATAAATAAATTTGGAATGTTGGATGGGCGAGTGGTTAGAGTATTTGTTCCAGCTGAAATGATCCCAGACCCAGTGCTACTGATTTTCTCGGAAAATGTGAGGTTAAAGACTACATGTGCTGCTCTATTTTGACTTTGGATGATCTTGGTGGTGTGCAGAGCAGAAAAGTATAAACTAAGTGATATTGCTTTTGTAGAAGCAACATATATGGACAAAGTTGAGGACACTTTAGAATAGAGTTGGCTTGATATAGGTGGATTTATGCCACTATCACTAAGATCAGTACCTGAGCTGTTGAAGTAGGGTCTGTGTTGAATATGCTATGAGGATTTGTAAATTTTGAAGTGAAGTTTGGGAAAAGTACAAGATAGGAAATGGGAAATATTGGAATATATAATTATATATAGAAATTTGGATCTCTAGGAATACCTTTCTTTTTTCTTTATATAAGTGTGATATATGTAATTGGTTATGGGAGGATTCATTTCAATATTTTATTATTTCAGGTTTGATTGTGTCGCTGCTCCATGATTTGGATTGGTTTTATTGTTGGATGAACTGTATCATTGTTTTGTTGTAAATTTGAAATTTAGTGTTCTGTGTTTCACTTTGGTACTAACAAATATAAGTTAGACCTTATGTTCTTTTATTATTGCTCTTTGTATTGGCAGTGTTACCAGCGAGCTGATTTTTATGTTTTTTTCTTTTTTCTTTTTCTTCAGAAAGTTTCTTCCAGAGACCGGCAATCTTCAAATACTAAAAACAGCAGGGGAAATTACAGCTATGATAGGAAGGATCATCATGCTGACAGGGAAGGGAACTGGAATATGAACACAAAGTCAAGATTTGTTGGTCGCGGTCAAGGTCGCAATCAAAGTGAGAAGTCAAGCATGAGGATGGATCGAAGTACACCAAGCAATAGCCGATCTAATAAACCATTTAAGCAGGATTCGTTTCCCTCATACCATTCCCGCAATGGTTCATATGGTTACTCAAATTCCACAAATCGCAGTTCTGGTAATACAGGATATGGCTTGTATCCACTGCCAGTTGTGAATCCTGGTGGGGTTTCTGCATCTGGAACTGCTTTACCATCTATTGTTATGCTGTATCCATATGACCAAAATGTGAGTTACATTTCCCCTGCTGATCAGCTTGAGTTTGGGTCCCTTCGACCAATGCATTTATCTGGTTTAAATGAGGCTTCACATTTAGGTGAAGGGTCATCAAAGGGTGTAAATGAGCAGCGGAGTTTCCAAGGAGGGTCTGCTCATTCTTCTCCAGATCAGCCCTCTTCACCGAAGCATTATAGGTAATTGCTCTTTGTTTTTCCAACTATATGGATGTTTGATTTTCCTTGAAAGCACCAATTATGATAAAGAGGCTTCTGTAGGGAGTTGTTCTTTTTTTAGAACCTCTTCCGCGGTTATGGGACAAACCCAAGGTCTATGTAGCATGGATTGAAATTGGCATTGACAAGAGTCTTCTTCATCCTTTGTGAGGTAAATGAGCCAATTTCAAAGTCACATTATGCATCTCTAGGACATGCCTGAGTCCTCTTCAAACAAAAAAAAAAAAAAAAAAAGGACACGCCTGAGCAAGATTGGTAGTTAAAAAGCTACTGAGGGGTGGGACTCGAGATCTCACGAAACTGAGCATACATCATTTGAGGGGATGCATTACTCGACTAATCAGCTTCAATACTGCACTGAGGATTCTCCATTGTACTTGTGGCATTGTGCCCCATATTACTATGATAGTTTGTTGGATAAGGACTTGGACAGGCAACCATTAAGCTTTCTGGCCTGAACTGCTGTGCATTTAATGCAGTGCTGGCGCCCATGATTTGTTTGTTATTATTTGGCAAATCATTTCTTTTGTGTTTTGATAATTTGTTCTTATTTTTTATTTGAAACCATTGTCGAATCATCTTTACAGGAAGGTTTGAGTGATTATGCAGATGATTGGTCTCAGGTATCATCAGTACTTAGAAGATGCCCAATTCCTGAATGTATTGGTGTTGGGGAGAGCAACTTGTACTGGTAAGCTCTCCCTCCCTCCCTCCCCTCCTCTCCTTTTCGTGCATTCCTCGGGGAAGTCGTGATATTTTGCTCCTTCCTTCCTTCCTTCCATGCAGGTAAACTTGCTATGGATTGGTGTGAAGCAAATCTATAATGGATGGAGGAGAAAGGAGGTGAGACAATGTGTCATGAAAGGACCAAGACCATCTGGTGCACTCTCAGTTAGGCTGTAATTTAGTTAGGGATGTTAGGGTTTATTTGGTTCAGAATGTTGTTATGTAGTCAATGTTCTGTTTCTTCTTTTCTATAAGATCCTGTGGGTTCACTCCATCATCAGGATCACTCTTGTACTCTTGCTACAAATGTTGGATGTAGTTTCATATTGTCAAAAGATAAATTAGATGAAAAGAAAATACCACCAATATTGGCCGCAATCACATTTCTTTGATGACTCAATTAGCGATCGGGTTAGAATTTTTTATTTGGGAATCAGATTCTGATTTACGATGTTTCAATTAGAACTCTCTCATGGTTCGGAACTACCATGAGCAACACTATGGAAGCTCTCATGGTGTGCCTCTTTTGACAAAAGAGAGTTCTCGGGTTTGACTTCTCAAATAAGTCTCCGAAGATGAGTTTTGAACCTCGGAGTTGTGAGTCAACTCAATTTTCATGCTATATGATGCTTTAAACGGATGAACTTTCAATTAGCACCCTAACCCTTCGATGTAAAGCTTGAATCCTAGGAGACAACCCCTCTTATTTCAAGCCAATCACCATACTTGGTGGCATTGGAAAGAAATAATGTGGACTGAGAAATAACACAAAAAGAGACGATTAATTGTTTCCTGTTTGCTGCCATTTTAATGTACAAAACTAATAGTCTCAAACATATCTGGAGTGGATTTATGCTTTCGTTACAATATATAGTAATTGAGAGTTACAAAATGAAAAACAATTCAAATGGATGAAAGGAAAACAAAAAGAGAGATTTCATTATTGTAGCACATTGGCAGTTTACCACTGGACTCCAACATTTCTATGAAACTAAAAAAAGAGAGGAAAAAACAGAAAGAAAAAAACTAATATAGCTTATAATTAAGCTGGACACATATACATGATATGTATACCATAGCACCTAATAATATAAATGGTAAACTGGATCTACCCATGCCCTTTTTTTTTATATGTACAAGACAAAAACATGCACATATTGACTTATCAGTCAACGTTACCTATACCCCAAATCTGTGAAAGCGACCTACTCGAAGAAGAGCTCTTCCACCATCTCGCAAGGCGCAACAAGAATGTCAATACCTCTGATGGGTCACGCAGAGAGTAGGAAGCTTTCGTGTCTTTCGCACTTGATGACACGATTATAGGATACCCTTTTCCTCTCATTCGTAGAACCTACAAGACATAATAAATTCAAAATTTTAGTTTGTGCATTTCTTGAAGTTTTTGTTGTTCTCGGTATGCAGCCTTAAATAGCATAATAAAGTTTATTCTTAAAGTTACCTTGAAAGCATCTTCATCAGTCTTGTCGTCTCCAATATATAAGGGAATAATGTCGTCACAGTTGCTAAAGCCTAAAGTGTCGAGTAAGTATTCAAGGGCATGACCTTTATTCCACTCGATAGATGGGCGGATTTCCAAAACCTAAATACATGAGACGAAACATTGAAGATTTAGTAGGGAAGTTAAGCTGTGAACATTAAACAATAAAAAATTCCATAACATTTTGGCATGCCCTTACCTTTTTACCCTCAGTTAGGCGAAATTCTGAATAATTTGCTAGTACAGACTTCACCTTCTCTTCTAACATGCTATAATCCTACAAATGATTTTAAAAAAATTGTCAGTTAACTTCAATTGGTTATATATAATTACAGCATTATGACATGATTATTGAAGAAGATGAACTACAGTGTTGGGAGATGTAGCATAAAATACCTCATCTCGGACTTGTCGAAAATGAACAGAGACACAGAATCTATTGTCCTCCACGCTGGCACCTTGGATGCTCCTCACTTTCTCCACCAACACAGAGTATATCTGTTGAAAATGCACACATATTGAACTGGTCATATCACTGTATCAGAGAATACAAGATTTTATGTTTCCATTTTAGTAGACAAATGTCCAAAACATACACGTGCATACACGAATATTACTAAATATTTACTCTGTGCAAGTCAACGAGATAACATTGATTAATTACCTCTTGCATTGCAGGTAAGAATTTCTTGGCTGGTTGAAAGAGAGCTTGATTTGCCTAAAACAAAAATTAAACATCATTATAATTTCATCATTAGTATAATTACATATATTTGATTGACCAGTTGAAAAATAAGCAACACTTACCTCTTTACTCAGAGAGAGGTACTTGGCATCAGAGGGTTTGTGTTTCCGGGGCGGAGCCATTATGTCCATCCCATGGCTCCCAGCATAATAAACATTTGTTAACTGTACAAATTCTGTTACCTGAAACAAGATTAAAATTACATTAGTTCCCTCTTATTACATAATCACAATTTACTTATCTCATACAATTCAAATTACTCTGATAATTACTTTTTCTCTGCTTCTGCCGCTGATTATGGCTGTTGGGAAATACTTGGCAAGCTCTCGCACAGCTGCTCGCATCTGTCATTTATATATTTGAGCAACCATTTTTAGTTAATAAAATGCTTGGTTGTAATCAACACAACATATATAATTAAATAAAATATTAAACAGTATGCGCATGTTAATAGTATATGATTTGTTACCTCATCAGACATGAAGGCGCGATCGGGATCGTCTACAATTGGCGATAGGGTTCCGTCATAATCTAAAAATACAGCTATCTTTTTCCCTTTTGCAGGTTTCATCATCCATTCAAACGAACCCAATGCTGAAGGGTGCTCCGCCTAACATTTTGGCATTAATTAATAAAAAAATTAGTAAATGAAGTTAACTGAGAATCAAAATTAGCAATACCATCCATTAATTTTGTAACTGGCACTATTATTAAGAAGGAGAAAAAGAAATTTGTACATACCAGCCACGATTCGTAAGTAGCTGGAATATTGGAGGAAACAGTGGTGGGAGGGTCTGAGGCTCCACTTTCAGTAGCATCCAATAAGGAGGCATCATTCTTGCCATTATCTTGATGAAGTTTGGATATAGGTTGCATCCTTTGTTTGTTGGAACCAGATTTCGGGATTCCCATTAGCTTTGCCATGTTTTTCTTCCACATCTGTTTTTCAAAAACAAAAGGAAAAGGTGATCAAATACAAATACAGTAAGAACCAATAGTGCACTAAAATTATCAACAACTAATTAAATACGGACTTTAGAGTCCTTCAAAATTTATGGCGCTTCCTGCAAAACAGAAACACACTAGTTAATACTAGTAATTAAAAGGAAGAAAACCAAGATTATGTTGAAGTGATTACTAGTTAGTGGCTTTTAGAATGAACCAATAGAGATTCAGATGTAGGATCTCTCTCTCTATCTCTATGCATAAAACATGAAAATAAAGACTAAGGCGGGCACAGGTGGTTGGATCAGTTGAGTTCGGAATGGGAATTTAAAGGCACCATGTATGTAGGGCCCACATATGGATGCATCTTTTTCCAGAGTCCATGTGTTTCCCCATTCTACATATGGGATTTTATTCCTTTTGTCATAATTAATTTCTTGCTATAGCATTAATTCAGATACATTTCTCACCACAGTATTTTTGGAAAAAGATCACATGTGCCTGCAACTCATGGATAAGATAACTTATCTATATCCAATTCCAAAGTAAAAGTCTCTACATGAGTTTAGATTTCAAATGTTGAAATCTCACAAAAATATTTCAACTTCATATGCTAAGCAATCTCTATATGCTGTCATACAAAGTACTCTGTACTTGGTTAATTTGCCTCCACAAGATACACTCTAATTTATGTTCACATGAGAATTAAACTATCCCACCTTGAGAGACAATAATTGTCCCAATAAGAGAAAAAGAAACTTCAATAATTATATATGTAAGGAAGCAGCCTAATTCGAAAGGAATCCCTAAACGTCAAGTACCTTCTAATTCGATCCTTTTCTACAGCATAATACATATGATGTGTCCCTAGCTCTAAGCATACTCTAGGCTTTTGCTTCATCAGCAACTAGTTAGGCCCAAGGAAAAAGTTTACGCCCAATACCATCTTAGTATAGGACAGTTACAATAAAATATATATTAGATAAGGTAGGTAGGTCACAGACCAGTTAGGCATAGTAACAATAATGTACAGAAACATGCATTACATATCGACACGTACTCTTATAATTATTTTACTGCTATTCAATATTATAGTCCTCGAGCACTTCTTGAAAGTGACAATCCCATTAAACTTATACAAACCCATGTCGCTTCAATTATTAATCACAAACAGAAACATTAGTTTAATGACCAATTGAAATATGGGGTCTCATTCAAAATAAAATATTTCCATCATTTTCACTCATTATATTAAGACACTAGTATACAGTTAGGTGTTTGTGTATATACATATATATATATGTATGTACATACATATGTATATATATATATATGTATATACATACATATGTATATATATATATGTATATATATACATATGTATATATATATGTATATATGTATATACACAAACATATAAACTTTATTCTTAATACTAGTTTTCAAGAATGACAGTATCACAAATACTGTTCAATGTTCCCGTTACCAAATAGTTTAAAACTTAAGAAATGTCACTTTCCAGCAAAACTTTTTCCAAAGAGAAGTACGCAGATCAAACAATAAAGAAAATAAAGAGGAAGAACATAATTATTGAATAAGTTAGATTGGATGACTCAACATTGCATGGTTGATTTGAGAGGCTGTGTCCACAAGTAGTAGTGTTTCAATCATCTGATTCAGCTGATAATGAAACCACCTGCAGGTAGGGCTCTCAATAGTCCCACTCGACCCACACAAAGTTATATTTAACATGAAATTTTGGTTTAGGGGTCCACCTTAACTACCTGTTCCAGCTTCTAGCCTTAGGCTGTGGTAACCAAATAAATATATTACTTATTACAGATGTTTTCTAAGAAGTTGCATAGCAATATTTTTGGCTAATATTAAACTGTCTATGTGTGAGAGGCAAGAATGATTTTGGAACACATATGTATCACACTGACAGTCATTATTGATACTTAGGAACTAAGTTGTGTTTCTCTGTTGGATTTTAATTAAGCACACATGCAGAAAGCAGAAAGCATATATAATAAGTTTGGATTTAAGAGCACAAGGGAGTTATGCAATTAAATCCCAAGACATTAGTATGTACCTACTTGCACATGAGGCTGCATAACAAACACAGGCATATACAGGGCCAAAAACAATGATTTTCAAAAGACAACTGAAACCTTACTTATTCCATCTTGGCAAGCAATCGTATCATGATATACGCAATGCACAGAGGTGTCGTGTTGATAAAGATGCATAAGAGGGGAGGAAATGCATAAAAAGTGGAACATGTTACGGTGGAAAATGACAAGCAAAGGGCAATTCAGCAATAAGAAAGTTGGTAAGACATACACATAAATGGAACAAAACAAATGCCACCAGGCACCAGCTAATATTTCTACAAGACTACAACATATATGCTTTCTCAACATAATTCTCTATACTTACATGATGATTTATATTGTTTGATAAATCAAGTTCTCTGAAAGGTGTTAGGAAAAGACTCCGATTGAGTGAAATGCCTGCGCCCAAGCATAAGTGATTACACTGATTCATGTGCTCCTTTGACGATCACTTCGATTAAAAGAGTTTCAAAACAAAATTTCTTTTATTTAAAACAAAATATTATTATTTCTCCATGGGAACTGTAAAATGATCATATCCCGTGAAACAAGTTTTACCTGTCATTAAATAGACATTAATAAACTTAGCTTTGTTCACAAAAAGAGAACTAATAAAATGTTCATATGTTTCTAGCTACCACAGGAAGACAAAATATCGTGGAAGAATCTCATATACTAACAGAAATCTTTTATCCTGATTAATTAGTTTAAGAGATTCAAGATTCACCTATCACAGTAAAACTCTTTTATGCTCAAAGTGACTTGGTTAGCTACTGCATCTACATCATAGTTTGTCGACTAACGGAGGGAAGACAAGGCACACAAACATGGGAAAATAAAATTTTACTATCTCATTGCTGGTTTCACCATCATTTCCCATATTTTCACATCTTCATTGGTAGAAATGATAAACCAAAAAGAATACAACAAAAGAAAAAGAAAACGCAAAATTACAAAATCTGCAGTGCAATCTTGTGAGGGATAAATAAAAAATAAAAATAAAAACTAGCTAAATTACCGCCCACATACTCATCAACCAAACACACTCCATAGCAAAAGAAACCAAACCCACAGTTTGTTTTGTTATATGGATGAACAAAACACGCGAGGTCAGTGCATATGCGCACCAGTGCTTCCGCATAAAAGGCAAAACACAAGCACATGACTCTTAAGTCGACAGACAATCAAATGTATCCTAATAGGACACAAATTGATTTGTACTATACTTTATATTTATAAATAGTAAAATAAAATAGAAAAACAAATATGAAAACTTTAAGAAAACAATCTTGACTTTTGAAACCCAAGCTTGAAAGGTGTGAAGACAGGATTAAATTTCAAGTAAAATACTAAAAAAACAACTTTAAATGTCAGGACAAAAATTAGAAAAAGACATACTAATGTCACGTGTCAAATGGGGAAATGATATATTTGTAGCTGTAGACAACATCTGGGTATTGCAAGGTTGACGATGTGAAAAAGTCTTGGTCTAATTACTGTACTAACAGACTACATTGGACAAAAAATGTCTTAAGTCCAATAAACTTGTTAATTGTAATAAAATATCGATATATTATAACCGCACGGTCCTAATTATTAATTAAACAAATGTATAGAACAAGAGATACGACTTCTGTAGTGTTAACTGGCACATGTAGGCAACGGAATCCAATACATCAACAAATTTGTTTGCCTAGTTATAAAAATTAAGAAAAACTTAGTAAAATAGAATGAACAACTATAGTAGAAAGTTTTGCAAGGAAGAAAATCAAGAAAAGTTAAAACAGAAATGTTTTCTTGCAACTTCTTCACTTTAACCGTATTCGATGTATCCATCATACATAGACAAGTATAGAAGTACTGCAAGAGGTATAGCAAATT
>JAYMTE010000256.1:0-20627 GCA_036897545.1 Pelargonium fulgidum
TAGACAATTCTAATAGAGGTGCAATAGACTTACTGAACAAGCCCTTAGAAGATAAAAATCTATGGGTCTGTTGTACAGTACTACTTAAAGAAGAGACATGAGCTTTGGGTGGGAAGGAAATAGGATAAGGACCGAGGAGAGGAGGACTAGGAGAGAGCCAACACTTCTTTGTATAATGCCCATTTCAAATGCTGTCCTCTCCTTTTCCTTTTTCACTTCCTTTCCATTTGTTTGTTTCCTATCCAATTTTCTTGTGAAAAAGAAATTTAGAAAAAAAAAATGATAAAAGTTCCTGTAGATAAATCAAAATTGACTTATATTTTACAAATATCTCTTCTTTATAGTTGCACCAAAATAATTGTCAATTTTTTTTATTATTCTTAAGATATGAAGGTCAACCTTTTGACCATGATCTAGTGGGCCGCACACACGAGTCCGATAAAGGCACTGAATCGTCGTGTGACTTAGTCGAGTTAACTTGTGGACCTCCAAAGTTTGGTTCATGTGTGAAGGAGCTCTTGGTCTAGTATTTATGTTCCCGCTTACGCGACGCCAACTGGTTAGGGGAGTAGGCAAAGGTGTCACATTTCAGTTAAAGAATGAAGGGTGATGGAGGCCCATGGTCGCACTCATGTCTCATAGTCGGTGCTTGCGTGGAAAGGGGGACATGTGTCGTGCATGGGTTACGGTTTTTGTACTACCTCCACCCAAATAAGTGTTTTCTATTATATTTTGAAAAAAAAAGATGAGAAATTTATTAGTGTTATATATTTACTATTTTACTTTTATAGATATGTATTCTAACTAACTCAAGGAATACTTATTATAGAGAACATAATTAAGTTTCTAAACACTTATTATGAGACAAAAATTAATTCAAGTATGACACTCATTTTGAAATGTAGATAATATATATGTATGTACTAAAGTAAAATTGAAATCTTACAAAAGAATGAATCCGTAGAATAGATTGGTTGGACTCTAGTCGACTTGGTTTTTACTCCTACAGTTATAATTTAATAACCATTGGGATTGGGAGTTAGTTTGACTTCCATCGTCTCTCCCTCTGTCCATAGTTTAATTGTTGTAAACTTCGAGGAGGCCGTCAATGGTGGATCTTGCCATTTAGCGATGACGAACCATGTTATATCCCACCCAAACCATAAGCAACAATTAGTGCCTTGCATTGTCTTCCCAATCTCTAGACACACAACTCTTCACTACATGCCATAATTAGTGAACTTGTTAATGCCTAATTATCCATTTTCTCTCCCACTTACCAATCCTTGGAAATGGACAAGCTCTCATGCCATTTTACCAAACTCATCACATACCTCTCCCTACTCTCCATAGCTCTCATTCTTTTCTACGTACAATCCTCCCCATTCTACAGTACTCCATCTTCTCCCACATCCCGGGTTCTCGAAAATAACCCGAAAGGGTTTAGTCGGGATATCCATTATGATGACAAGGCCAGGCTCGTGGATTCGGTCACTTTCCTCCCCCTCAAGGACCTCCGGTTCGTTGACACCGCCATGGAGGGAAACACTTGGTTCATGAGCTCGTTGAACGATACTCGCGAGAACAACGAAGCCGAGTATCTACATTTCCCTTCGGAGCTATCCAAAGGAAGGCTTCTATGCATCAAGGGACGCAACGTTAGAGATGGCACCAAGAACTCGTACGCCTTGGCCTGGCCCGAGAGTCTCCCGGAATCCGCTACTCTCTTGACAGGCCTTACCTTTGTCTCGGACAGCTACTATGTGTACACCAATTTGTGGCACGGCGTGAGTGCCTTTGCTCCATTCGTCGGGTGGTCCATCAACAAGGGATGCATAAAACCGGCGAGATGGGTGATTTTCTTTAGGGGGGAGCTCAGGACTAAAGTGGGAGCTTGGCTTCAGCATGTCATGGACGCGACATTTGGAAAGATCCCGATTGAAGGATTTGAGCAAGGAGACGGGCCTTATTGCTTCGAAAGGGCTACCGTGATGAGGCATAATTTAGGGAAGATGGGGAACGAGAAGAAGCACAAGGTGTCCAACCAGGTGAGATGTAAAGCCCGGGAGTATTGCGGGATACCCCCGGCCCCGGGCGGGAAAGTGAACGAGGCCAACGAGAGAGGGGACCCGATTATAAGAGTCACATTGTTGATGCGAAGAGGTTCGAGATCATTCGCGAATGCAACCGAGGTGACCCGAATATTTGCCAAGGAGTGTGCAAGGGAGCAAGGCTGCATATTGAGAGTAGCTCAGTCCGAAGATCTAGACTTCTGCCAACAGGTTTGCAAATTTAGTGTGCATCTCTAGAATCAAGTCATATTCTAAATATTAAATTTGACTACACATAAACTTAAGCTAGGGGTGTTCTTGCCGGTTTATGAAAATATGTAACCCGAACCGCTGGTTTTGGGTTAGAGGTTTTCGACCCATGAATCACTCATGAGCTTCAAGTGTTCGTTGGGCAGTTTTGCGGGTTACTCGCAATTCACCCAATACATATGAGGCTTGACCCATACCTAATTAGTTCATTAACTTAATTAGAACTAAATGAATTTGCTTTCATAAATGAAGTTTTCGAAAATACAAAATCGTAAGATTTATATCATCTAAAACTAAGGTAGGTCACATAGCAAAATAGGTTAGTCAAGTGGTACATACTTAATGATTTCTCTTAATGTTTTAGTTGGTTGGATGCATTTGTGTTTTATGTGAGTTAAGTGAGAGGTTTAAGTTTGGCCGGGTTTTTTAGCTGTATGGGTACGGCTTGGATTTAGGGGTTGACGGATTATTGGTTTTTTCTAAACACCCCTATCTTAATTAAGCTGATAGATGGGAGAGTCTAACTTGTACATCAAGTTGACAAAAGATTTCACATCCTTTCAACGTAGGATATGTTAACAATTCCCCTCACGTATAGGCCGGTTAACACAGCGGACTCTGTAAGACGTGTCACTAGTCTCAAATCAAACCAGCTCTGATACCATCTTAAACTTGATTCAGGTGCGCGTTTTGACGTACACGGACATCGTTGCATCCCCCCATGGAGCTCAGCTTGTGAACATGGTATTCATGGATCAAAACAGCAGTGTGATGGAGTTCTTCCCAAGAGGATGGTTGGAGCTGGCTGGGGTGGGACAGTATGCTCTTCACTGGATGGCAAATCTGTCAGGACTGAAGCACCAAGGAGCTTGGTGGGATCCTCTTGGGGACAAGGATTGCCCAAATCCTAAAAATGATCAAGATTGCTTCCATTTCTACAAAAACGGGAAGATTGGTCACAACGAAACCTACTTGTCGGAGTGGGCAAGAACCGTCATTAACCGAGTCCGGTTGAGCAAGCTTAAAGACATGAAAAATTCTGCTGCTCAACCGCAGCTCAAGTCAAGAACAACATGTGTATGCTAGATAGTTTCATGTTTCATGTTTACAAACTAAGCCCTTATACAGTTAACTCAAAAGTTACAAGAAAATGACTTCTAAATATCGGTCTCTGTTATGAAAATATTAAATAAGTATTTCATATTTTGAACAAAATTTTCGCATTCCGCAATGAGTGTTTCATATAAATTTACCCCAACGTTTTGCATTCTTTTTTTTCGTTTCATGTACCTAAACGATTTGCGGCTCAATTAACTTAAGGAAAGTGATTATTTTAAGGAGGCGGATTGGTTCTTGTGACGTCATATATGTACTACTATATAGTTAACATTAGAAATACTTGTCTATTTCGACTAGGTGCAACGTTTATTTCAAGTTTTGTAGAAAATAACTATTTCAAAACGTTTCTTCCATCAAACCATGTAGGTATAAATATTAATTATTTTTTACATTCCTCGAAATACAACCAATGAAAATAAAATGTACTTGCAATGGGAGCAGCTAAAATGTAAGTACATAATGTAAGTTTTTTTTATGGTAGAGTACTTTATTGAATTGATCCAAAGATGGGAGCAAAAGTACAAACACCCAAAATATCATTATTTCCATTAAAAATATCATTATTTCTTGCCAACCAAATGAACCATAAGAAGATATGACACAAGAATGACCAAATCTTGACAGCCGAATTTGACACCAAACTTTGAGAAACCATGAGCATTGAAGAAAAAAATAGAAGCAATCTTGAAGACAAAAACAGAAGCAATCTTCAAAATTAGTGTTACACATGAGCAACTAGCCAAGAGAAGCACTGGATTTTAGGTGGGATTTGACATATAATAACTCTTACTGGATCATTCATACTATTTACAAGTTCTGTACATCATCTAATTCTCTCTCAAAGACCATTATTGGGTTACACTACTACTAGGTAGTAAACATGAAAACATCAATCATACTTTGTCATGTGACAAACAATTGACTTCCACTATTTACATACATGGCAATGACACCTATAAAGACACCTCTCTTTTGTTAACGATTCGGCATTGTCAACTACTAATTAAAGCTTCCACTGCCATTGCCGTCACCTTCTGTGGTGGCCCGTGCTTGAATCGGATATGTTGTCAGTTGGTCAGCAGTATCAAAATGCTTTACAAAGATTGTTAGCCTTCATGTTAGATGAACACTGCTGCTCTATGGGGCTTGCGGGACTACACAGCCTACTCCTCTTTGCCTTGGATATTGTTACGTGTGAGATCGCAACTGTAAGTGCATCCACCAAACCACTTTCATCCTGATCTTCAGATTTACAATATGAATCTTCATATGAAGACACCAAACTTAAGCCCAAAACAAGAGGTCTATTGTCTTCCTTGTTTCCATCTGATTCTGGTCTGGCCGCAACAAGTTGTGGCGAAGCTGCTCGCACTTTGTTCAATTTTGATTTGATAGATATTCCCTTTAATGTGCGCTCTGTGTAGAATAAAATCCACGGATGCCCTGAAACATCATCTCTGCAAAGGTCAGTTGCATGAAGTAAGAGACATTATAGTTCCCACTTCCCAGCATCTAATAGTCCTAGATTATGTTCAGATGTAAACATAAGTGACAAAAAAATTATACGCAAAAGTAAAGTAAAAACATATCAGCACTGGTAACTCCCAAGTGAAAAAGGAGGTGAGTAGAAACGCAAAAGTAAAATAAAATCATATCAGCACTGGTAAAAGGAGGTGAGTAAAAACGCAAAAGTAAAGTAAATACATATCAGCAATGGTACTTCCAAGTGAAAAAGGATGTGAGTAAAACTTACTTAGTACTTCATCTGCGGTAATTCTTGCAGATACATCTCTTGTCAGCATTCGCCCAATTAGATCACGTGCAGGTTTAGAAACAGACTCCCATACCCCTGCATGGAAATCAAGGCTCACATTCTTGATTGCCTCAAAGACAGCTTCTAAGGAGTCTCCTTGGAATGGAAGAACACCAATCAAGAGAGCATGCAAGAGGACACCAGCACTCCATATATCCACCTTCTCAGCATAATTCCCTAACAGAACCTCAGGAGCCACATAAGCTGGACTTCCAGCCAAACCAGTCAACTTCTGACCTGTAGAGTGAAATTGTCATTGTTAGTAGTCACTTAAGAATAATAATCAAGCAAAAACTTCAACTCTTATAAATTGTGAGGACCTATCAGATATGTAGAAATAAAAGACATGATAAAAAGGTATTCACTAATATATCCATGCAAAAGGATGGCAGTAGCATGAATGAAACTAGCAAGTTATAAGAGGATGTGCAAATAGATTATACTAAAATGTAAGCATTAAACCAAATAGAGTGCAGAGAATCAGTAGATAAAAGCGTAAAAGAAGCTAAATATGTGTGTGACATACGATATTTCACTTAGTTCAAACCGAATAAAGTGCAGAGAATCAGTAAACAAGAGCGTAAAAGATGCAAAATATGTGTGTGACACTGCGATATTTCACTTCGTATAGACGTAACCAAAATATTAACTTCTTGCTTCTTTCTTCTTCTTTTTCTCGAATCTAATTTCTAAGTTGGGAAGCAATTCCTGAATTGTGTTCATGTGGAGCAGTCAAAGAAAGAAGATAGCAAAATTTATCACATTTTTCAACAGTACAATCCCTGGACATATTGTAACCAAACAATTAAAGAAACATTTAAAGATCACCAATATAATCATGCAAAATAGACAAACAAGGACTTACCGAGAAAATTAATTTTAAGCATAATTGCATATGACACCGTGTTTTGGCATCCCATAAAACATAACTACAAAAATATATTTAGAAAATAATGACTACCCAATGCTTTCATTCCGTTTGTAAGAAAATATTAGAAAACAAATTACTACCTATGTTTTCATTAGGTTTGTAAAATGTTAAAACTAACTGAAATTTCTTTTTTCATGTCAGAGGCATTTGGAAAAAAAAAAAAAAAAAAGTGTCATCTGCAATTATGCTTAATTTAATACGATTTTTAACATTTATGAAAAACTATATCGAATACATTTAAAATATAAAAAGGCAAGTAGATATATCTCTAACTTTACATGTAAGATTAGGCTTGCAAGAAACAACCAGTCCACTTTCTCAGATCATTGCAATAACAACAAATAACTAACTGATCAACAGCTATTCAGATCTACTCAATTATGCATGTCTCATAACTAAACAAACTTGTCTTTGTGTGGGAAGGGGGTGATATGAAAACACATGTAGATACATCTCAAACTTTACACATAAGATTAGGCTTCCAAGGCCCAACCACCAGTCCACTTTCTCAAACCATTACAAAGACAACAAATAACTAAAAATCAATCATCAGATCTACAGTCTACTCAATTATGCAAGTCTCATCTGTTGACATTGGTACAGAACTAACTTATTTTATACACTGAACAAGTCTTAGTCTTTTCATACACTCATCAAATATCAGGTTCATAAAATAGAATGTGATTTCTGGCATACATGAGAATCAACGAGAGCATGGAAGAGATACTAGCCCTCTGCCTAATATATATGATACCAACATATAAAAACCAGGCCCTGTAAGATAAATGCAGAAGGAGTAATAGGCCAGAAAAATGCAAATGTCCATACATTTCATATTCAGAATAAAGGTCTGTAATTACTTGCAGTGTTGTCAAAACTTATTTCTTAGATAGGCTACAAAACTAAAGATTTAAAATAAACACACACAAACTCAAAGGCATTCAATTATACTTCATTTTTATCATTTCCATATTAGGATAGCTGATTCATGTATTCCGTCCCCATTGACGACTTCATGAAAAGGATGCTAAACACATCCTTTCACAATGATGCACATCTTGATCCTTGTTTTTATATTCCTCACCATAGACTCATCCGATTCAAAATAATTTGTCCCTTAGTGTTTGTGCGTGCTCTTGCATTTGTTGTCAATGTGATCTCAACATTTTATATTCATATCTTGGAGGCATATAAGTAGCTAGTGGCCAAGAGAAATAGAAAACAAAAATAAATAATGACAAATGAATTATGAGCTATGCTGAGTAGCATGTGTCAAAGCATGTCAAGAATAATTACCATTCGTAATTCTCATGGCCAAGCCAAAATCAGCAAGTTTCAGTCCTCCCATTGCTGTGAGAAGAATATTTTCAGGCTTAACGTCTCTGTGCACAACCCCCATATCGTGACAATACTTAATAACCATCATCACCTCCTTTAATATATTAGCTGCACGATGCTCCGAGTACTGGCCCTCCTCAACCATTTGGTCAATCAATCGCCCTCCAGAGCACAACTCCATGACAAGATGAAAACAATCTGAATCTTCATACACTGCCTGCAACGTCACAACACCAGGATGACCCGATAGGTGCTGCATTATCTCCACCTCCCGATGAACAGTCTCCTCTCCTTTGCGCAAGGTCTTGCATGCATACTCCACTCCACTCGTCCTAGACCTGCACAACCAAACTGACCCAAATTTACCCTGCCCGATAGTGGCTCCTTTGACATAGTCATCCTCAATCTTATTCTTTCTACCCAACTGGGTTGCAACTTCTATACACCCAATTTTCCTCTTGAAACCTCTCCCAGACAGAACCAGAGAGGAGGTTCCACATGGCGGAGCAGTGGCAACTCCGGCAAGCCTACTTTTACAGGAATTAACAGGTTCAGGTTCAGCACCCACATCTTCCTTGCACTTCTTCTTCAATCTTGCATAATCTTCCAACGAATAATGAGACCTGATATTAGCTGTTCGCGAATCATGGGTGGAATCTAAGAGCTCAGATAATTTGGCACATTCATCAGTTTCACTTCCTTTCCTCTTCTTCCTCATCAGCATCACTGCAGAGACCAATCAATGTAGAGTTTTACCACAGCCAAAACCCACTCTACATTGATGCAACAGAGAGACAAAAATCTGCAACAAAATCCTCGTCTTTGAACCACCAAACAAGACACCAACCTGAAAACCCCACAATTGAGTCGCACACACTGTCAATCTCATGCATCACCCTAACACATTAGGCTCTATTCATAACCCTAACCCTAACCCAAATTCCAATATTTCAATTTCACGCAATTTCTCAGGAAACAAACAATTACCCAATTAAGCACGGACATGCACTAACTACACAACCAGATAAATCTGAGTTCATTAAAACGAGGAAGCCACAACAAAAATGGTGGGAAGTAAGAAATAACCAACCTTTCGAAGCTTCAACAGCGCCGAGATGCGAAAATCAAGCAAATTGTTCACAAAAACGAGCTAATTACACGAACTGGAAATCGATGTGGCTCGTCTGAGATAAAATTTAGCGAATTAGGGTCAGATGCGGTGAGGATCAAACCTGAACAAAAATGGGAAACCCTAGAGATCTCCGGTTAGCTGAAATGGGGACGAAGATAAGAGAAGAGAAAAGAGAGAAAGGGGGTTTCGGTGTGGGGGGCTTTTTGGTCTTTTTACTTTTTTTTTTAACCGACGTGTCGGTTTTGCAGGACCACGGGCGTTGTAAGTGTGGGAGTCTAACTGTGTGCGGTTAGTGTGAGAACTGGAATCGTGCTGTCTCAGCTTCTGGGACGTTGACGGTGGGAATCTTTCTTTGACTTCTTTGACTGAACAGTGATTACGTGGATTTTCAGTTTATGAATATTATTAGGATCAGCTAAAAGAACCGACAGGAACTTCCGAGACATGTGATATTCTGATGTGACTGATAATGGGAGACACTGCTTCTTTTTTACCTTTTTATTTTAATAACACTATTGCAGTATTTTGTAATGTCTAAGAAACCGGACCGGGCATCGAACCAGTCACATAGTCGGGTCGGAGGGCAGTTTGTGCTATTTAATAAAATATTAAATATATATTTAGGTAGGTATAAATCATATTATACCAAAGCTCGGCTTTCCTTGCTTTGATCCCGAAAGTGGATTCTCCCCATAGTCTTATAGACTATAGACCAATTAGTTTGGTCTCGGCACCATACAAAATTATCGCAAAACTCTTGGCAAATCGAATTTAACCGCACATTGGGAACTTGATTAGTGATGTGCAGAGCGCTTTCATTAAGGAACGGAAAATATTGGATAGTGTTCTTATCGCGGGGGATGTTATTCATTTAGCGCGATTAAGGCATACACATGCGGTACTACTGAAGCTTGATTTTTAGCAAGCCTTTGATAGGCTTGAATAGGTTTATCGACTTTTGCTTTTCATCTATGGGCTTCAGTGATAAATTTCGTCTTTGGGTCAAGATTTGCTTGCGCTCTCATATTTCAGTTCTTGTAAATGACTCTCCTTCAGGTGATTTCCTTTGTTCTCAAGGAGTCAAGCAGGGTTGTCCGTTATCACCCTTCTTGTTTATATTATGGCAGAGGCTTTACACCTTCTTTTGGTACAAGCTGAGTCGAATGGTCGGTTCCATGGTATTAAATTTGGTCAGCAATCCATCTCCCACTTGCAATTCACCGATGATACAGTGATTTTTCTGGATGTTTCGAACTCACCGAATTCACTTGCTAATATTAAGGATGTGCTGACATGCTTCGAGTTCGCCTCGAGAATTGCTATCAATTATAATAAGTCCCGGATAATTGGTATTAACTTGCCTCAAGATCGGACCGCTGCCTTAACTGCTATTTTGGGGTGTTCGGTTGCTTCTTTGCTGATCTCCTATCTTGGTTTCACTTTGGGGAGCAACCCTCGCCTTGCATCGTCTTGGTCCAGCATTGTGGAATGGTTTCGCAAGCGTTTGGCTTTATGGCAAGCCAAGTACATCTCTTTTGGAGATCGTGTAACTTTAATTTGCTCGGTTCTCATCTCCCTCCCTTTGTTTTACATGTCGCTATTTTAGGCCCCGAAAAAGCTTGTCCACTTGCTTGAGTCTATCAAACGTAAGTTCCTATGGTCGATTTCGTCTTCCGGCTGGGCTTTTTGCAAAGTGAAATGGTCAACCATCACTAATAAGCATTTGCATAGTGGGCTAGAGATATATCAACTTAAGCTTGCGAATATTAGCCTCTTGGCAAAGTGGTGGTGGCGGTTCGCGACACAACCCGACTCCTTGTGGAAAAAGGTATTTTGTGATAAGTATAGTTGGGTTTCTTCTTCTTGAAATTTACAAGAGTTGTGTGCTTCAAACCCATCACCTGTAGTGAAAGGACTGTTGGATTTGAGAAATGTTTCGGGTTTCCCAGACCTTGTTGGGTCGGGTAGTATGCGGTGGATTGTCGGGAATGGGCTAACAGTTCAGTTTTGGTCAGACTCATAGAATTCGTGTGGTAAGCTACAACTCAAATACCCACGCTTGTACTCCCTTTGCACTAAAAAATTGCACTATGTGGCTCAACTTATTGAGGCGCTGAGATCCGGCCATCCTGGGCTTTTTCGGCGTTCCCTTAGAGGATAGGAGAAAGACACCTTGGCGGAGCTGCTTACTATGCTGGAGACGATTGTCCTCTGCCATTTTATGTCGAAAAAATTGTAATGGTCCCATATACAGACTCGTATGTTCACTTCCAAGAGGCCTTTCAATCGACTTTATTTATTGCTGCCTTATATCCACTTTACTTGCTCGAAGCTTATTTTGCACTCCTTCATACCACCAAAAATGCAATGTTTTGCATGGTTGGCAGCGCTAAACAATGTTTCTTGCTACTATTTCCTTCTTCAATGTGGCATCATCAACTCTTCTTCAAATTGCTCATGCAAACTCTGCGATTCAAAACCCGAGTCATGCTCTCACTTGTTGTTGTGGTGTTCTTAGTCATACCAGGTCTAGTCTGGTATCTTATCTTGGTGGGGTGTGTGTTTAGACTTATCTCGAGACTGGTACTCATTATTATTAGGTTGGTCCTCTTGTTTCATTGGTGGGAAAATCAGCTCCAAGGCTTGGGATGCAGTTTGCTAGGTCACCTTGTGGCATATATGGCTTCCACGGAACGACTTGATATTCCGTCATATCTACCCAGCTATTGAGGATGTTATCTTGCGTATCCAGTGTTTTGCTCTTTCTCTTGTTTCTTGCATTGATAGATCATTTAGTGTCGAGTTTTTGTTTCTAGTTGGGTCTCTAACCACGTCCTTTGTTTGGGATGATGCTTTTGTACTTTTATTTTACCTTCGGGTTTTTAAATAAAAGATACCGCTTGCTTATTAAAAAAAAACAAACAAACAAACAGTCATACTGGCGTTTGAAGGAATTGGTTCCCTCAAATTCTTAAAGAGTGTTTTTGATATTGCTTAATACTGAGAAAATTATGGGATTATGTATAGTTGACTTTAGATGAGATATTCTCTTTAATATGATTTATGTAATTATGCATGTAACATTGCTTTTTCTGTATTTAAGTTAGGATGACTCCTATATACATAGATATGAATGTATGAGTTCATGATCAATAAGACAATCTCTCATAACTCAATTTGGTATCAGAGCATATTCCCAACTTTTGTTATTCTTCTCTTTTTCTCCTTCTATTCTTTGACTCTTGCCTAGCTGCAACTTATTGGAGAAAATGAGCAACTCCTCCATTCAAAATGCCCACGACTACGTCACTTTCAAACTCAACCCAAACAACTACCTATATTGGCACAATGTCATCTCTCCATATTTGATTAGCTAAAAACTTATGTGTTTCATTGATGGTTCACATCCTTGCCCTGCAGCCTACCTAACCTCTGAAGGATCATCTACAAACCAACTGAATTCACATTTTGCTATTTGGGTCGAAAGTGATCAACATGTTGTCTCAATTCTTCTCTCCTCTCTCATCGAAGAATGTTTCTCTGTGATTGTCGGGAAGATGACATCTGTTGCCATATGGACAGCCTTAGAGAATTCCTATGGCTCCGCGTCTCAAACTCACAATTAAGTCTTCATGAAGCTCTTTGTGAACTCTGACAGAAAGACGATTTTGTCATGACATATCTTTATCGAGCAAAAACTATTGTGGATTCTTTTGCCGCTATCGGTAAGCCTCTCACGACTGAGAAATTGAATATGCATATATTCAAAGGTCTTCGCCTGGAGTTTCACAATCTCAAGGTCACTCTCAATATTGCTCAAGTTGATCCAGTTTCATTTGAAGACTTTAACTCACTTCTCCTTACTCATGAATTCCTCCACAAAAATGATGCTTCGAGTATCGACAGACCATTGGCTTTTTATTCATCTACTAGTCAAAGTGCATCAATATGCTACTTCCTCTCTCGGCTTTTCACCGGCACAACTCGCCTATCTACATAGTCTTGGTCATGCTACAATGGAACAACATGCTACCAACAATGGATCACCACAATATGGATCTTAGAATGGAAACAACACATCTCGCTCTTATGGACAATATTTCAACACTCTACGTGGACATGGTCACGGTCGTCACCGTTGCGCTAATCTTAGCGGTAGTGCCAATTATAATGGCTTTGGAGTTCCATGCCAGATTTGTCAAGGCTTTAATCACACTGCCTCCCAATGCAACTAGCGTGACATCATTGGTCCTCAACCCACTGCTCATTACACTCAGACCCAACCTGAACACTCTACGTCGTCTCTATAGTATCCGGACACTAAGGCTACCAACCATTGACTCCTGACATTGCCGTTCTTGATAATTCTGAGGCTTACAATGAACTCTCCATATTGGTAATGGTAAAGGACTTCGTATTTCTCATATTGGTTCAACATATTTTCAATCTCCATCAACCTACTTTCGTATGCCTAATGTTTTACATGTTTCTTCTATTTCCAAAGCATTATTGTTTGTTCAACAATTTACTGCTGACAATAATGTTTTCTTTGAATTTCATCCAATTTTCATTGTTGTGAAGGTTCGAATTACCAAATAGCCCATCTTCACCTGTCCAAGTGAACAAGGTCTCTACTTGCTTCATCTACCATCACCTCGTGTCACTCGTCCTGCTGCATTCTATACTACTCGTATCTCTCCTACAATTTGGCATCGCCGTTTAAGGCATCCGCATAAAAAATTACTTCAATCTATGATCAATAAAAATGCTCTTCTATGTTCTTCTAGTCAAGTTGATTTATTTTGTATTGCATGTCAATTAGGAAAATCATCCAAATTGACTCTTACTTTGTCTCAACACAAAAGCCTTGTTGTTTTAGAACTCGTTTTTAGCGATGTTTGGGGTACTGCACCCATTTTATCTAGTGATGGCCATAAATATTTCCTTCTATTTGTTGATCATTTTTCTACATATATTTGGTTCTTTCCTCTCCATAATAAATCAGATGTGTTCAAAAAAATTTCAAAATTTATTTCCATGATTAAAAGACAATTTGATGCTCTACAATCTATTCAAACCGATTGGGGTGGAGAATTTCAAAAAATCACTAAATATTTTTCTCACATGGGTATTGTGCACCGTCTTTCTTGTCCTCATACTCATGAGAAAAATGGCATGGTTGAACGTCGTAACCGACATGTGGTTGAGACGGGCCTCTCGCTCTTAGCTTACTCTGGTGTTCCTTTTAAATTCTGGCATTTTGCTTTTGAAATCGCAGTATACCTTATTAATCGCATGTCATCTCAAGTCTCTCATTCAAATAGTCCATTTGAATGTGTTTTTAGAACACCTCCTAATTATTTGTTTCTCAAAGTTTTTGGGTGCCTTTGTTTTCCATATCTTCGACCCTATCACCGCCACAAAATGAGTTTTCGGTCATCTCCTTGTGTTTTCTTGGGTATAGTCCTCGTCATCATGGCTATCGGTGTTTCGATCTCCAAACAAATCGGTTATATATCGCAATGCATGTTCGGTTTGATGAACAAACCTTTCCTCTTCTTGAACCCAAACATACACCACTCTCTGCCACAACTTCTTCACTCCGTGTTCTTCCCATCTTTCACAAATTTTCACTAACCATTGTCCCCGTACCAGTAATTTCTTTGACCACCACTCTAACCCGATCAACTAGCCATGTCCAACAAACTCTACCACCTTCTATCCCAACATCAAAAATGAACACAAACAACATACCCGTCTCACTTCTCCGCACATATTTCATGCGCCTTCATGTCAATCGTAAACCAAAAGTTATTTTTTCACCATCTGCTAATCTTAATACTGCAACTCCCACCAGTATTGATGTTGATGAACTAAAGTCCTTTAATATTGCTAATAAATGTGTTAAGTGGCGCAGGGCAATGGTTGACGAGTACGAGGCTCTCATTCGAAAGGTACATGGACTTTGGTCCCGTTTCATGCTTCTATGAATGTTATTAGTTACCGATGGGTTTATAAGATCAAGAGACATGATGATGGTTCGATTGAGTGCTACAAAGCGCGCCTTGTTGCAAAGGGGTTCCACCAACAACCGGGTTTGGATTTTATAGAAAATTTTAGTTCGGTAGTAAAACCTACTATTATTCGAACGATCATCTCCATTATTGTTTCTCAAGGTTGGCCACTTCGCCAACTTGATGTACAAAATGCATTCTTTCATGGATCTCTCATGGAGACGGTATACTTGACTCACCCTATGGGGTTTGTTGATTCATCTCAATCTCATCATGTATGTCATCTTCATCATTCTTTATATGCCTTAAAGCAAGCTCCTCGTGCTTGGTTCTATCGCATATTTCAATCCCTTACTGCTAATGGATTCATTGGCTCCAAGATAGACTCTTCTCTCTTTATATATGCTCATGGATCAATCAACCTATTTATTTTACACTATGTTGATGATTTAATTATCACTGGTAACAATCCCGACCATATCTCTCGGACTATCAAACCACTCTCAACAAAATTTTCGCTCAAAGATTTGGGTGCTCTTCATTACTTCCTTGGAATTGAAGTTGTTCCTAATAGCTCTGGATTTATACTCTTATAACACAAGTATATTCTTGACATTCTTGTTTAAGTGGGTCTATCTGATGCTAAACTGGTCTCTACTGCTCTTGCACCATCCATGGTACTCACAAAATAGTTTGACTCTCATTTTCTGGATCTGACCAAATATCAACAAGTTGTTGGTGCCTTCCAATATGTTACATTGACTCGGCCTGCCCTTACTTACTCTGTTAACAAGGTTCGTCAATATATGCACCAACCCACAAATGAACATTGGTGGCAGTCAAGCAAATACTTTGCTACCTTCGCAGCACCACTTCTCATGGTCTCACATTTGCCGCAACTCATCATTCTCTCTTCAAGCCTTTTGTGATTCAGATTGGGCAGGTTGCCCAAATGATCGCCGATCTACTGGTGGTTTTGCCATTTATAAAAAAAATAAATCATATGATAGTTTGCAGCAACTTACTCTCTCTTGGAGACGCATCATAGTGGATCTACATTTACAATTGTTAAAGTTATAGCCTACAAACAATCGTCTTCATCACCACCGACCGTCATAAAACGATGACTCACGATACACCAAGGTAAGTAGTAATGGATAAATAAAAAATTAATAAACAAAAATAATGGGTAAATTGCTTAAAGGGTCTGACAATTTTTTTTAGAGTTGCCCCTCGACTAGGGTTTTCGCTTGTTTACATCCCTCGATTTCCCAAAATTTAAAACTTAGTCCAATTTATCTGATACAGCAGGTTGCACTTGTACACGTCACCAATTTTGCCACCTCAGATTGCCACGTCACCCAAGAACTTCCACATCACATTTTGAAGAGTTTTACCAATACTAAAACGTCGTCGTACATGATGGCTGAGAAACCCAATTCACGTTCTCTGGTAACGACGTCGTCTTTGGAAAAACCATTTTAGTGGGAAGCTTAAGAGTTAATTGAGGTGTGAGTTTTTTGTACAAAGGGTTTGATCAAAAGGATAGTGAAGTACAAAGGAGTAGATTTTGGACGAACAAATCATAGAGGCTTAGTCGACATTGATTTCGTTCTTGTTCTCCGTCCTCTAACTGAAGCAGCGAAGTTGGAATCTAAAGCGTGTTTGTCAAACTATGAGTTGGTTCGTGCTTTTGTTGAGGTAAGTGTTTCGTGTTAATATTTGCTGCTTTCATAAACGATTTGATGTTGTAGTTTGTATATGTTGGTATGTTCATGTTTAATGGCAATAAAGTTACAAACTTTGTGTAAGTTTTCACAGATATAAGTTTAGGGTTGATATGATAATCTTTAGTTGAAGTGTGGTTGTGGTTTTTAAATTTCATTTCTTCTTCTGCAAACAAAAATTGATATCTATTTGAGGTGCTTTAATTTATGCCTTGTTGATGCGTTGAAGATAATTTCAGTCATTATTTTTCATTGGTTTGATTGGTTTGTAGGACAACAATGTGGGACAAGTGTGACAGAGTAAATTTCTTGGTGAACTTAATGGTGGATTTGTTGAGGTTGGTGCAAGCAAAATATATGTTGGGGGAAAGGGAAATACATTAAAGATGTCGATGTGGATTTGGTCGCATATTTTGAATTTCCCTCTATGTTTAAAGAGAATGGGATTCCATATAATAAATGAGATGGTATTCTGTTCTTGAAACCTGGCCAGGAGGTGTAATTTGGGATGCATTGGTGAGTGTCAAATCGGATAAAAAGATTAATGAAAGTTTGAAGCTTATAAGGGAACTACAAGAGAGATTGTTTTGTACATTGATCATCAAACTTGTGGGGTAACAGGACCTGCATTGGTTGAAAATGTGGATAGAGAATATCATGATGTAGAGGATGATAATGAAATTCAGAGTGAAGATGACGAAGCAAATGGTATAGAGGATGATGAAGCATTGCTTGTTCTTTTTACTGGGGGAAAAAGGTGGTCGTTCATTGATTATAAGCACATGAAAAATAATGAACAAGAAGATGATGTGGAAGATGAAGATGGTGTACATATTGATGGTGAATCTGAACAGGTCAGGTTGCATTTGAGTGATGATAAAATTGTGTCTGAGTTATTTATCACTCCATTGAACAATGAAGGCTAACCGACTACATCAAATGAGCCAGTAAACATAACTAATAAGCAAATAGGGAGTAAAAAAACAAAAAAAGGAAAGGAGTTCATGTGAGTGGACTCAACGAACCTAAGTTCATTGAGGATATCGAGTTACATCTAGCAATATCAGATGATGATGAGCCTAGAGTTTGACCTCCAACTGTGTTGCCTAACATTGATATTGATAATTATGTGATGAAGCCCTATGAAAGCTTAGAGATGCAAAGGTATTTAGGGAGATTGTGAGGGAAATTGTCATCTGAGATGGAAGAAGAGTGTCATTTTTGAAAAAATGAATCGAATAGGGTGACTGTGAAGTGTGTAAATGAGAATTGTGATTATCGATTACATGTTAGCTTGGTCCCGGACAGTGGACAATTCTTATTGAAGTCATGGCACTTTGAACACACTTGTGCCCCGTTACTTCACTTCTGGGGGGGTGTCGAGCCAATGGGTGTTGAAGAAGTTCATCAAAAGGATTAGGTCCAATATAAGGTATCCAGTAGCTTCTATCATTCAAGATGTGGCTAAGGAGTACAATGTGGACATCTCTGTTAATCAAGCTTACAATGTGAAGAAGAATGCTTTGAAAATTATAAATGGGGACTACAAGGTGCAATATGGGCAACTTTGGGACTATTGTAATGCGCTGATGAAAGCAAATGATGACAAGGATTGTGTGAAGTTGAAGTTTGAGGTTGCACATGTTGATGATAACAGAGCACGTTTTCAGCGAGTTTTTATTTCATTTGATGCAACAAGGAATGATTCTTTAGGTGGTTGCCGAAATATTATTAGGCTGGATGGTACGTTTTTTAAAAGACCATATGGAACGTGCAACGATGGAAATAAAAATTGCATGGTGATTGCATATGCAGTTGTGGAAAATGAGTGTTAACTTGGAGGTGATTTATAGATCACTTCATAGACTTCGTTGGCAATAAATGGTGTTTCATGTCCGTTCGACAAAAAGTAAGTAACAAGTCATAGAGTATCAACAAAATTAGTTAAGTTAATTATTTGTGAATAATATTTTTATGCTACTGTTTATAGTTTTGTTCAATATCAGCAAAATCAACTCAATTAAATATTTGTGAATAATAGAATTATGCTACTGGTTATGAATTTCTTCAATATCAGCAAAATTAACTAAGTTTATGATTTGTACAGGGTCTGCAATGAATATTTGAGAAAGACATGGAAGGATGCGATTGGAGGATATGTTGTCGTCATCTGTACGCGAACTTTAGAGATCAAGGCTATGGAGGACCTGTGCTCAAACAACTTATGTGGAATGCTGCTTGGAGTTACTGTAAGTTTGATTTTGATGACTACATGGGTAAAATAGCTAAGGTTAATGCAAATGCATGGAACTATTTGAATGTTATATCTCCTAACCAATGGAGTAGACATGCGTTTAACATTTGGACGAAGTCAGATGAGTTGACTAATAACTCTTATGAATCGTTCAACAAAGAGATATTAGAATTAAGGTCTAAACACATCATAACATTGTTGAAAGGCATTGGAACTATGGTAATGCTTAAATTCTAACAAAGAAAGGAAGGAGCTACTAATCACAGTTATGAGTTCACTCCCCTAGCAATGGGTAGATTGACATAGTCTATAAGTTGTAGTAGGTTTTGTAGTGCAATGTACTCAGGTCGGGTATATATCAAGTTCAAGACATGGACAAGAGGTGGATAGTTAACACACTAAAGCAAGAGTGTGGATGTGGTTTTTAGGAGTTAGTTGGCATACCTTGCAGACATGGCGTGTCTGCACTTCAGAAAGCAGGTGAACTGCCCTAGAATTACATTTCACGTTATTACTCTCTTGAAATGTACAAAAAATGCTACGAAGGGATAATACAAACACTTCCAAGTTCTAAACAGTGGGAGAAGACTTGTCTTGCACCACTACAACCTTCTCTTGTTAAGCTTAAGACAAGCAAACCTGCTATCAAAAGAAGACGGTCAAGGGGTGAGAAAATTGACAAATCTCGTATCGGGGTTAAGTTGCAAAGGTGCTATAATTGCAAACTTGTTGGTCATAAGTATACTCACTGCCCCGAACCTATTAAAAATGGACTCAAAATACGTAAAAGGCCATCAAGAGCAAAGGGTAAGAAACCATCAAACACTTCTGAGTCACAACAAATTGATGTTGCACCTGCTGTTGCACTTGCTGTTGAACCTGCAAAGAAGCAAAAATATAAAAAGATGGCAAAATTAATAGTATACGAAGCCAAGAGGAGGAAAGTGCTTTCAAACCAAACTGGGGTAAGATAATCTTAGCTAATGTTCAGTTATATAAAATTAACAACTATCACTATGCAACTAACTTTAATACCTGTTTTGGTTAATATTTTAGGAATCAAATTTTGTCGAGGCACAAAATGAAGGTCCATGCTATGTGGAAAACAGTCAAGGCATGGGAATTGTTATGAGATAAGTAAATTTTTGCATTGTATTGTATTACATAGTATTGCAGAACTTAACTGTTATACACAAGTTTAAAAATTTCAGTCATAATAGATTAAACATTATGACTATAATTTATTATGACTAATCTATTATGAATTACACAAGTTTATAGTTTCTACAAAACTATCACAAGTTTAAAATTTATAGTCATAATAGATTAGGTAAATCAACAAATCTGTTCACTTAAATATAAATTCTACAATACAAAGTTCTTGGCTTGTCAACATTGTTTTAGTAATCTCTATCTAGTTTATCCTGTATGTAGTTGTGCTATTTTTATATGAAAGATGTCTTTGGATAGTTGTGAAATCCATTTTTTATGAATTAAAGACCAATTGCAATTGTAGGAACCTGAGATACGTGTTGATGTAAACAAGCAACCAAAGAAGATAGGGAGACCAAGAAAGCAAAAACAATATGAGGTTAATTGACCTTAATACATTTCTATTACTTGTTACTTATGTTACTTGTTTTGTTTAATATTGCAACAAAGGATTTTAACTTATGATGGTTTGAATATTCTTGCATTAGGATATTGATCCACCTGCAGCAGTGAACAACAACAATTTACGGACATCGTCAACTTTTAAAGATGTTGCACCAATTATTGTTGAAGATGTTGTTGCTGAACCTGAAACTCATGTTGCTGAACTTGAGCTCATTGTAGTTGAACTTGACGTACCCATTGCAACTACAAAAGGAAAGAGATCTTCAAAAGAAAAAGGGTTGCAAACTCGAGGTAAATGATGGAGACCATCTCGCAGATCTCGGGATGACAACCAAATTAGTATTTCAAGAGTTTCTTCCAG
>JAYMTE010000257.1:0-20591 GCA_036897545.1 Pelargonium fulgidum
AGCAAACGCCACAAGTTTGGGTACTAATTTTGCCCTTATCCCCAAAAAAAACAACAATTCATAGTCTCTGGCTTATGGAGACTAAGTTTTGATGTTCTTCCATGAAGTTTTCGAGCTCTTTGGAAAAGGTAAATATTGAGTAAAAAATAGACGACTTATCCAGTTGTTAAGTTCTTCTTAATTGGGATCTCCAAAGTTGGGATCTTTAGAGTTACGTTCTCATCGGGACTATTCACATTCAAGCCCTTCAGAGATCATCAAGTCATTACCTCATCAGGATGTAGTGTGTGTGGTCGTAGTAGTGTTGATTCATGTAAAAACTTGTGTGAATGATCATCAAAAAAACTTATACACTCTTATATTTCAACTCATTTGCCTAAAAAAAAAAATCATTTGAAAATAATATTTTTTTATTTAACATCCTTTATTATTTTTTTAAAATAATGCATGAATTAAATTTTTTAAATAACGGTCATGCACAAATTACGATATAATATAAAATAAATCATTTTAATAACTTCCTAACTTGTATTAAAATTTCTCAAATGAAACCAAACTAGGTAATATAAGTTTTAATGAGCTGGTCAATGGTCAAAGTACAATGAAAAATTATTGGTTGGCAGTTGAAATGATAACACAGGAAAGAGATAGAGCAAGTAAAAGAAAATTGATAAAATTGTTGTTGCTATCAGCATCACAAAAAAAAGATATTTATACACTAATTGACAAACAAGGAACCAAAAAAATAAAAAAAGTTCAACCTTTTTTAATGTTCTTGTTGGGTTGAAACTCAATTTTGATTTTCACTGTTTGGGGTAAATAAAATTAATTATGTGATGCAATTGAGAGTGATTTATTTGATGGAGTATAAAATACAGCAAAGCTAAAGATCTAAGAGTCCTCTTTTGGTAGGGCATTGTCTCCATAGTCTTCTCCTCACAGCTAGTACTGTGTGCTTGTGTGTGCCAATAAAGGAGGCAGAGAAGACATAGCTCTCTTCTAGAATCTATCTCTCATCTCTCTGTCATCACTACAGCTCCTGTAAGTGCATCTCTTTCTCCATCTAATCTCTCACTCTCTTTATCATATTGACATTGATGTGTGTGTGTGTGTTGGTGATGATGGTCTCTCCAATCTGTCCAATTCAATCTGTTTTTTTTTTTTTTTTTTGGGTTTTGTTGATTGTGGTGATTTTGAAACTGGGTTTTGTTGATTGACTTGAAACAGTAAAAGCTGGGTTGTGATGGGAGAGAGAATCCAACCAGGGAGTTACCTCCAGTTTCCTCCCTCTGCTTCTCCTCATAGGTCATCTTCTCTACCTTCAGATCGAGAAAGGTCAGCCCTTTACACTTTGCAGATGAATTTTCAGTTCTGGGTTGGGCCTATATGTTGTTTTGGTTGTTTGATGTCGCTTTCTTAAATCTTAATGATGAATCACAATTACCCTTTTGAACAAAATGATAAAACGATGCATCTAGGTACTTAAATTTGATGGGCACTCATTGTGTTGGTGTTCGAGTTTGCATTGATGTTCCTTGTTTTATCAAACCACCAAATTTCCATCATTTCAGCATTTGGAATGTTTCTATTTTAAAATTTAGAGTTGTCACAATTTGAAATGGGCCGGAGTTTAGCTACCATTATGTTAATGCTTGTATTTTGGGGATGCTGGGTTATGGCACGTAATTTGGCTTTCATGGCAGATACTTGGCGGAATTATTGGCAGAGAAGCACAAATTGGGACCTTTTATGCAAGTTCTGCCAATGTGCAGCAGGCTCCTAAATCAAGGTATGAGTTTTCTTTTTGGGGTTAATTTCAGGTTTTTGTTCGAGTGACCACCGATACCGTTAGTTGTGCAATATATTATTATATGTGGGATGCACTTATTTTATCTGATCGGCCTTATAATGCTTGAATTGGTCATTTAGAGGTGTTTTAGTTGTAAAGAATTGTCAGCCTTACTTGAATGAATCACGGTTCTCACAGTTCTCTTGGATTTGAATTATGAATGTGTGTGCCTAAAGGTGGCTATTTTCTCTTCCATTTGGCAGTTCTTGGCTGAAGATGTGAATATGATTGCTATATGTATGAGATATTGGACGATTATGCCAATACAGTATCCGCCACAATATTGAACAACCATAGGGTTACCTGGTAGCAGGTTGATGCTAATTTGCTAATTCATACTATACTACAGCCAAGAAATAAGACTGTAATTGCTGACTGATCGAGTTGTCTTAGAAGTGGGTCCTGAGAGTAAAATCATATGACATGTTTTAGAGAATGCATTTATTCTCTATTACTTGAATTTTTGTTTGGGAGTCAAGTTTCATGAGAGTTTTAACTACAGATAGACTTTTTATTTTTATATTTTATACTTTTAACTCTTTGAAAATATGGTTACTAGTTTTGTTTATTAAATTTTCTCCATTGTCTCTTCAGAAATTAGGCGGATATCAGGTTTTACACAAAGTTTTGTGGATCATGAAAGACTTGAACATGATAGTCCATATAGATCATTCAATCAACATCCAAATGGCAGACAAATGGAATTGGAGGGATGGTCCGCAATGCAAACAGAGGTAATGCATTGTTTATGTCTTTATTAGTGGGTATGCATCTTTAAGCTGTTTAGGGTCTACATGTACAGTGAATTTAAATGATTCTTTATTGACTTTGTTACTATACTGCTGTTGTTGCTTATCCATTTATATTTGATAACCGTTTCAGTGATCAAACATAGAACAAGATCTATCATTTGGGTATACATTCTCCTTTGCATCAAAGGATCTGTTAACATAATTATCTAATCATGACACGTTTTGGTAGTCAGATAGGTCCAGCGCTGCCTGGAAATGATCTATAACAGTTGAACATGTTTGTAGCTATACCCATCGTACCTCATGTTTTGGTTGCTTAAGCTCAAGTTTGGCTATATCCTGCTGGTTCAGTTGCACATCTTATGTACTTTGATTTGAAATGCTTCTGTCATGAATGCATGATCCTCAATTTTGGTTTAAGTGTCTCTTGGATTAGGGCATTATGTTCTTTGTTGCACTAAAATGCTTCAAATGATGACCCAAATGTATATTTCAAATAGAGAAGAACAAGAAAGTGTCAAGTGTTAACCATATTTAAATATTTAACTTGTTTATATTTGAATTAGACACTTCTTTCTGGTGTTTGAATCAGCTAGCTTTCTTGGAACATTAAAAAATGGGATGAATGATATGCCGTTTATTGAAGTATCTCTTAGATTAATATGATATTATGTTTTAGGAAAATGGACATCTCCAAAGAATGGCACCATTTCAACCATCAATAGGTTGGCCTGGCCCTCAAGGAATTCCAACTACTCCAGTCGTGAAAAGAGTTGTAAGACTTGATGTCCCCGTGGACAAATATCCTAATGTAAGCTAGTAATGATATCCTGAACCCAAATTCATTTTGATTTCCTTCATTATTTTTTATCTTCTAAATTGGAAGTTTGGCAGTATAATTTTGTCGGCCGAATTCTGGGACCGCGTGGGAATTCACTGAAAAGAGTTGAAGCTGCGACACAATGTAGGGTGTACATAAGGGGCCAGGGATCTGTAAAAGATTCTGTAAAGGTATCATAAAATCTTGAAATGTTTTTTCTTTCTTTTTCGTCACATGTCTTGGTGAAGCAGCATTCTGATCAAGTGGAAACAAAATCATGTTCAAACTCAGTGTGATTACTCTGATTGCTTTGATTACGAATCTACGGACATTTTTCTTGCCATATTAGCTGAAGTGATTGCTTAGAAGCATAATTGTACTGCAATTATGGATTGTGTTTGATGCTTTCACTTTCAGTTTAATATTGATTTTGCTTGCAAACCAAAAAAGTATTCACGATGCTACCTGTGGTTTTAATCTAAAAGTGCTTTCAACATATATTGTCCTCAGATTAATTCGTTGCTACTCAACTTATGTTCATGATGTTTGAGAGATGGTGAGGAACGTCCTCTGGAGCTAAGGAGCATAGCTATGAAAGGCTGACATGCCAAAAATGATTGATGTGTCCGATACCTTCCGACACTAACCTAGTTGGACACAGAACATCACTTGTTCGCACCATGCCCATACTAGTCTAAATTATAAGTGCAAAACTTAGATATCTAGAAGTTCTCAGCACTTCCTCAACACCAATGCTGATGTTCTTAACTTTGTGAACATTCAGTTTAGTTATTAATGTAAATTGCACGAAAAGGAGGGACTGGTAATACTTTACATCCATGATATTATGATGACATAGTTTGTACGAGAAAGACTGAATTAAGGGCAAAGGAAGGATACAAAAGAAGGATATCTGTATATTTTGAATCTTTGATGGATTTTTAGATTGTGTTGATGAAACTTCATAGATACATTTCGCTAGGTTTAGATACCCCATTTTTGGAGGATTTTTCATCTCCACCGCATTCATAGGTTTGGAAGTTGCACTGTTAAGAGGGCCTTGTGTATTTTGAGATCAAATTAGGATTGTTTTGAGAGGTGCTGGACTTGTATGATGCGAGGAATAAATTGATATTGTTTATGTGATCTCTAATACTGTTTTACAGTTGCAACTAAATGATTAATCTTCATCCAAACTGTTTTCTATCCATAACCACCTTAACGATCTAATTTGTTTCCTTTTCATTATGGAAACTTATGTTTGATTTGCATATGTGATATTGGTATTCTTGCGAGTGAAGTTTGATGCAGTTACTGAATAGCATTTAATCACAAACACAATTAAGGAGTCACACGGTATTCGCGAAAGTCATTGTTAGGTTCCTTGAATGTTGGAACTTGGTCAAATTGTCACAATCAACTCTAATTTATTTGTTTGCTCTTTCTGTCTTTAGGAAGAGAAACTGAAAAACAAACGTGAATAGGAGCGCTTAAGGGAGCCACTTCACTTGTTAGTGGAGGCTGAATTTCCCGAGGATGTTATAGATGCCCGCTTGGATAATGCAGTGACAGTGCTAGAAGACCTTTTGAAGCCTGTGGTATGAACACAATACGCTCCAATTTTTCCGTTCATTTGTTCATTAACTGTTGCTAATTACATCTCTGTCCTTTCCCCCGTTCTCTCCCTGTAGGATGAATCTTTGGATCACTATAAGAAGCTACAGCTGAGGGAACTAGCCGTGCTAAATGGGACATTAAGGGAAGAAAGCCCGAGCATGAGCCCTAGTATGAGCCCGAGCATGTCACCCTTTAACAGTACAGGAATGAAACGAGCCAAGACAGGGAGATGATGACTATACAATGATGATGACCTATTGCTTGATTTCTAGATAACCGGCATCTAGTTGGCTGAAAGCCAAATTGCTGATGGCTTCTTAATCATGGGAAGGTTGAGAGTTCTGAACACAGCTTATATAACTAGATGTTATTTTGGGCGCAAACTGGTGACTCAGAGGGTTCGCGGCTACAATGGTTTGGCGCACAATATGCATTTAACTCTATTCTTTTTCGTGTATTATTCATTTTGATGTCTAGACTTTCTCGTCATTCCACAATTAGTTAAAGTGACAAGAACATTACTTTGTCTAACTCATAATTTAGACTGCTTCTAGCTGATGGATATTTTATTTCTCAATGATGTGCTTGCAAGATTTTTTGCAACCCTAGTTCTCTTTTGCATTTGATACTCATATTATACATTAATTGGATTAGCAGTAGAGTTGCCAACTCGTATTGACTCTCATTTAAAGTACGTGATACATGGAACGAAATAAGCTTAAGAATTGTGTAAAAGTATTTTACACGAATATGTCACTTTTATGAACAGGTAACCAAATAAGTGTAATACGTACATATGAAAAAATCGAAATTATTTATCTGCTTCAATGGAAAAATAGTCATAAAACACACAACATACACAATTATACAGTATTGAAACTGGCTTTAGCTGAATCACAAATCAAGAACCAAATTACCAGCTCTGTACATATACAATCACATGAATGTAGACAAATCCTCGTAGCAAATTTGATGCAGATTGTTATGAAATCTAAGAAACTGTCAAAATCTTGACTACAAGGTCACTCATTTTGGAATGTGAAAGTGCCTATGCAGCTATTCTACTTCCAGTCTACACCATAATATATACCACCGGACTTTTAAACTTTATCCATCACTTTTTTATTGACAATAATTTCTTTGATAAATCACATCTAATATACGAAGTTACTACAAAATTATGATTTGGTAAATGAGATGCAGAAAGCTGACATATAATGTGTATTTAAAAAAAAAAACGAACTAAAAATTAAGATACACAGCACAGCTACAATGAACTTATATCCTATGAATACATGAGATCAATCTCGAAGGCCAAGTTCAAGCTCGAGCTCATCATCCTCTTCAAACAACTTCAATAGACGGGCGTATTGCTCATCTCTTTTCTTCTTTTGCCACATTTTGAAAAGGAAAAGAGAAAACAATGCAACTGCCACAAGCACTAGTAATATGATGAATACCTCAGTCCCCTTGCCCCCACTAGATTTTGTATCCTTGTTGGAACCTGATGAGTCGTCAGAGAATCCTAAAAGGAAAATAAAAAAACAAGAATATCAATAAATGGAAGTCTCGGGAAGCACTAAGAACTAGCAGTTAAAACGATATAAACAAGAATATCAACAAAAGGAAGAATCTCGGGAAGTACAGAGCATGCAGATAAGTACAATTTCCATCAATTACGAATCTTGACGGATTATAATTATCAAGAAATAAGCATTCAATGCTTATGCCAAAAAGGTGAAACTGAGGTTCATTACTCACCGCCAACCTAAAAACTCAAAAGAAAATGATTGAAAGAACCTCACAGGGTACTCATAACAGTACATAAATATTTGCCTCTTTTTTTATGCTTTACTCCGATTTACAACATAACGTTCAGGATAGGCTAAATAACTCCGGCACCAAAGAAGTAAATTCATGTATTATGTGGTTAAGTACATAACTCTAGGCGTGAATTCATAGATCGCAAATGAATTCACTCAGAACAGAAGTGTTTGATTTAGTCATATTTATGAACTTTTCCATATCATCTCACATAAATTTCCCAAATGTAAACTATTGAAAAATATACGGATAGCTCAAGTTCTTGGCTAATAATACATACAAATTGTTACCAAAGTAAGGAGCTTTGAATCTTAAAAAGCATAAAATATCCAGACCTAGTCATATATATAAAGCCTTGTTTGGTTGCTGAGAAACTAAGTCATATAGGAAACATTATACTTAAGAACCACCAGAAATGAAATTAAGAAGAAAAAAAAGACACTACTTTCGCATGAATGAGGTAAATTTAAGACATTATTTTCCAGCAACAACTAAAACACAATCCCATTTTCCTATATCCTATTCCAAAATTTTCTCTACAACCAAACAGCCGACCAGATTTCGAATCTTATTAGTATTTCCTTATAAACACATCTGATTCTCCCATTTTCTCAGAAACCAATCAAAGAAAATATAAAAGAACCGAACAGAGCAGATTTGCAACATTACATACACAAATCCGAACAAAATCATACACGAAATCGATCGTAAACAGCAACAATTTGCAAGAAAAGATGCGAGTAAGTGCAGAGATCAAACCTGAAATGAATTGTAGAGAAATCGAAGAAAAAAATAGTATCAAACGCAACGATCTACTTGTTGTGATTGCGGTCATTTCTCCAAATCCTAAGCTTTCTCTCTCCTAAGCTTTCTCTCTCTAAAACTCTCGGCCCTCTGGGTGGAGCAATCGCTCGCTTTTGAGCCACCACGCTATAATTTTTCCTAATTTAAAATTAAGGAAATATTATATTTTAGTATTTGTATTTCTGCCCCAACTTTTATTATATATTCGGAAAATAATTGTTTTAGAGTCTAAGGATTATATTTTTCCTGCCCTTAAATTCTTGAAATGCATAATTACACTTTTACCTTTATTTCATTATTATTTTTTTTTTTCAGTTGAGCTACGCAATAGGAGCAACTTTCCCTTATAAATCCAAATAACTCATCCCATAGCCGCATGGGGGAGACCGAAACTTGTGACCTCTATAAAAATCCGAAACGCTTAAACCATTTGGCCCAACTTGTATTGGTTCATTAAAATTTTGATTTTTGCTACCTCTATTTTAAAAAAATGAATATTCATTATCTATAAAATAATAAAAATGTCATAAAATGACCCAAGGCTAATGACATAGTTTGCTACACAAGCTACGTGAGTGAAAAAAACGTTTGTGTTCGATCCCCGCTCAACACATTCTTGGGGAGAGAGATGAGTTTTAACCGTGACTTACCCGGACAACCCAAAATAGTGTCGTTTTAGCGGTGAATGATGAGAAAAATTGAATTATATGATGACAAGACATGCATACGTGGGCTCCATGCGCGTGATAATGTATCGACAAATGCTGATTTGACACCTAAAAACCCCTAATTAACATTTAACCCATTTAATAACATTAAAATGTTGTGAGAGGTATCTTGAATGGACACTGAAACATTCATTTTCATTTGACATGAGACCCCACACGCTTTGAATCAACCAACAAGAACTTTTATTACACACCACCAACATATTCAACCCCTACACTAAATACCAAAATCGTGCTTATATTGAGTAGCACCACATGCAACCCTTCAAGAAATATTCATTTGTAGAATCAACTCTCACAAAATACCAAAACTATGCTAATATTGACCCAAAAATTTGTATTATATTAGATGTCAAACTGCTGGTCAACATTAATATGAAGAAAAAAAGGTTCAAAATGTATGCTATGAGACTTAAATCACAATAACACTAAGTTTCAGTCTATATGGAATAGGAATGGGACAGAAACAAAACTCTTACATTAAAATAATAAAAAAAAACACTAAGACAACACAAGCATTAGCCTGGAGAAGAGATGGGTTTATCACTTGAAACATTTGGCATCCAGAAGAGGCTCTCCCTCGAATGGCTCACAATCTTCAATCATCTGACTTACACGCTCCTTTTGAGCTTCATCGTAGATGTCTACATTTTTCCATTCATACAGCTCCATGTCGTAGCATTCGTCTAGTACGTACTGAGGGATTTCTGGACCGCGGAAAAGCCACAGACCCTTGACCTTGAATGGGGGCTCAGCACCAATCACCAGCATTTTCCCGAAGGCATATTTGCGTACCAAATCCATCCGCTGAAGAAATCCACCAACCTTGTTCATTGTGACAAATGAAACAGTGTTCTCGTCATTGTACTTGTAGTCACAGAACCACAGGGAGTATCCTTTGGGATCATACATGTCCCAGAACCCTGCAACAAAAGGAATAATGATGAAGATGTTACTTGTTTTTACAATAGCAACATAAACACATGAAGATTTTACTGAAAACCATGGATTGAGAAATAAGCAAGGGAATGGGCAATACCTTTAATTGCAACCTCACGGAAGTTGGTTTTCGTATTGGAATAGAGTCTCTTCCAATCATCCAATACCATTTTACTTGGAGGCAGCAGATCAAGAGGATTCTTGGCTTTGGGCTTTGGAGCCTCTTCCTCTGCCTCGGCAGCTTCTGGTTTTGGCTTTTCTGGCTCTTTCTTCTTTGGCTCATCCTTGGCCTTTGGTTTTGCAGGTTCCTTTGGCTGAGCAGGCTTCTTGGCCGATGTCAGAGGTATAACAGACTCTGTTTGCTTTACTTCACCAAATATCTTCTTGAAATTAGGTTGATTAATCATAGTCCAGAAATATCTTTCAACATGAGGAAACTCGGAGGTAAAGCTCTTGGTCATGAGACGAGTAAATCCAGCATACATATTGCATGTCATGATTATGTCAGCCAGGGTAACAAAATGCCCAACCAAGTATGTGTTTGATGAAAGATAGGTATTCAAAGCCCCAAGTGCTCTCTTCAATGCGGCAATTGTAGCCTCCTCAGCCTGCGTTCAGAAAGACAAAATACATGAGTTGTGCATAAGGAAACTATTCACACAGCTAAATGCAAATGGTTGTGATGCAGAAGGAATATTTAGGCTGAAAAAAAAAACAACCGTTACACCAGAGAAAAAAATAATCGGAAATTCAAGTTCATAATTTCAGATGGCATAGAAATCGAAAGTTAGTGAGCGGTAAAAACGGAGAAAGATCCCAAAACATGAATCGTGTGACAATAATAATTAACAAAAGTAGACTACTCAATTAGCATCTACCATATATAAAATAAATTTGAATCTACAATGACAAAATATGCCGGGAAATCGCAAATGGAAAATGCTAAATAATCAAGTTTTTAAATGACATACAGTGACATTTAATGACAACTTCGGAAAGAAAAAGATTGTGGATAGTATAACTCACTGCAGGAAGATACACATCACGTCCTATTCTTGGTCTATACCATTTCACCATATTGGCATCAATCTCCAATGTAGAAAAGTCAATCCACTGCTCAATATGACCCTGAAAATCATGAGCAAATACAGAGTAATTAGATTGCTGACAATTAAGTGTAAAGGTATAATTTTCGTCTTCCACTTCTATCAGCTAGGCATATATGAGGGAGTAAGCGAGGAATATAAAATCATAAAGTAAAGTTTTAGAATCAAATAAAGTACAATCATTAAATAATAAAATAACTTACATAGTCAATGAGAGAAGAGCCATATAATGGATTGTCAGCCTTCAAACGAGTCACTAGAACAATAAAATGACCGATGAGTTCAAGTACAAAGGAGAGGGAAAAAGGGAGCAGCATATGTCTTACCATAACGTGCTATAGCATTGCTCTCAAACACTGGGCCATCAGGTGTTTCCAAAACGGGAATCTAGAAAATATTAAATCTCTTTTAGGAAACTACATAAAGCAACCATACTCCATTTACTCATTTAAGATATAAATATGGAGCGAACCTTCCCAATAGGATTCATCTTGATGAATTCTGGAGTTTTATTTGATACACCCATCTCAAAGTTCTGAACCAAATCAATTTTGATACCACTGTACTCTGCAGCAATAAGTGCCTTGTAGGCATTTTTGTTTGCATTCCCAGTATGCAAAACCTGCGAGATAGATCAAACAACCCTATCAATAGGTACACACACCTGATGATAACAACTTTACCTACAAAGTGAAAATCTATGCATCCAATCAATAAGAATATTTTTTTTAATTGACGACCAATGACAGAATCCCACACTCAAATATACAAATGGTGACATAGGATGTTAAGCATTTCCTTTTATATTCAGACAAGCTGCATATAATGTATGTTCTTGAAACAAGTTCAATTAAAACTCTTAACCTGACAAAGATGCTAAGCAAAAAAAAAATTCAATTCTGACTTCAAACTTCTCTTCATAATATTGGGTTCAGTAAATTCAATTTTAATTCTGAATACTTTTACTAAATAGAATCAGCAAGATACTCCAAAATACTTACAATCAGTCCATGATTCTAAAGTCAACTGCATGGGATTACCACTGAGAAACTAAATCAAATCACAGACACGGTGATATAATATTTCTATAAAACTGCACCAAATGAATTCAATTGACTTTCCTTCCTACAATCCAGTTCTATACTAGGAAGATTCTGACTAATCTCATTAAAATTAACAAACCTTACAACTACACTACTAAACACAGCTCTGTAATAAGCAAGATAATCCAAAACCCTTCTAACCAATCTATGATTCTGAAGTCAACAGTTCTATCTAAAACCCATTTAAGTTTTAACCAATCTATGATTCTAAAGTTGACAGCTCTAAAATAAGCAATATAATCTAAAAGACTAGCTAAAACCCTTTTAACTAATCTATGATCCTGAATCAGTGGAAAAGATCAAATCGATTAGCAGCGAGAGAACTCACCAGAGCCATGGCTTCACGAAAAAACGATTCACTCCTGAGTTTAGATCTGTTCACAAAATCATCCCCAAAACCACATTAACTTACAAAACCGACAAATACATAACAGATACAACACTAAATAATTCGATTAAAGATTGGTTAAATAAATAAATAAACTTTAGACACATCCATCTCCGGTGATATCATTTTCAACACATTTTCCAAAGAAACATACAGAGCAAATTGAAAAACAAGAACAAATTAGAAAATGGAAACACTACAATTGGTGCTCAGATTCAATCAAGTGTATCTGCTACAGAGATGATGAAGAAGAACCTCTGAGCAGAAGCGTTTTCCCGAGAGCACGAGCTGAGCCTGAGAGAGAGGAACTGAGTGATGAAAGTTAGGGTTATTTAGAACAGCCACTAGCCATGAGTTGAAGACGGCTGAGATCTTCTCGGGTCGGATCCAGGATACTCGGTTTTCGGTCGGATTTTAAAGGAATAATGTTAATTTAAAAGAGAAACAAAATAAATAAATACGTTTTTCAAATAAAACGGATATATTGTACAATTTTTACTTCAGTCAACAAATTTAAAATTGATTTTTTTAAAACCCATTTGAATTTTATTTTCAAATTCCTTGTTATTTAACCCCCAAAGTATCATATTTTTTTAAATATTTTTTTTATCTTGAAGGAATTTTTGAAATCTCATTTGAATAAGAAATTAAAATCTTTTATTGGTTATAAAGGGTATATTTATTGTGTATAATTACATAATAGTGAAACATAATAAATTACTCATTTTATATCTATTTATAATTTAATAATTGCATCACATTCATCAATATGCCCATTTGATATTTCCAAATTTACCTCTATAGAAATATTATATAAATCATAAACTACTATCTACATTGTAGAAAGACATTGGTAAATTTTTTTATATAGTTTTAATTCATCATATTATAAAAGAAAAAAAATATTCTATGAATAATTTAAGAAAAATTATTATCAGTTTAATTAGTATCCATTTATGAACCATTGATCACACACCATTTTATTTTGGTGAACATTATGAGTTTATCAAAACACATGCTCACGTGAATTAAAAAATAAAACATTCATTTTAAGCGGACTAAAATAGTTGAGGGACAAAATTGAAAGAACGTGAATAATTTAACAGTCAAATCAAAACAAAAATAAACTAGGTATAGTTTAGAACAAAATAAATAAAGTTGAGGACTTGAGGTTACAAAATGGAACATTTTCCTTTCATTTCAAATAAATTCTTCACAGTCTCTGACCAGTCACTACTTGTATATATAAATGTAAGAGAGAGAGCAGAGCAGAGAAGGTACTGTTAATCGCCGACCGATTATAGAGTGTGGATCAGACAAATAATCAAATTGTAAGAGAAACGAAATGGCGAGAAGACCGGACGAGGAATACGATTATCTGTTGAAGGTGGTGCTGATCGGCGATTCCGGCGTCGGCAAATCCAACTTGCTCTCCCGATTTACGCGCAACGAGTTTTGCTTGGAGTCCAAATCCACCATTGGCGTTGAATTCGCTACTCGCAATCTCCAAGTACTCTCATTTTCTCTCTCTAAACCCGTTTTCGCTTTGCTCACTCATATGATCTTCTTCGTTTTCTCGTTGTTTAAGTACATTGTGATCTTTCGGTTACTGGGTTTTGACTGATTTTGTTTGTTTTTTTTTTTTTGTTTTTGCAAAGTTGTGGGTTTTTTCGAGTTTTGTTTAGATCTGGAATCTGGGTCTGAATTGAGAATTGAAAATGAATTGCTAATGGATCTGGTTTGTTTGGTGATTCTAGTTTTGTTGGTTTTGATTTTTGTGCAATTCTGCAATGTAAGTATTAAAAAAAAACTGCAATGTTGACTGATTGGTTGATAATTCTTGACTGTATGTATGGGTTTGATTTTTTTCACAATTGATCAACCATCCCATGCCAAGTTGAAAGTTAATTAAGTTTTAGGTGCAATGATTGATACTCATTTTAAAAATTAATTGTTATGCAATTCAAAATTAAGCATGCAAAGAGAACAGTTGCTCAGTAGAATTTCAGTGACCCAATTTGAATTTTGTGTGCTTTTTCACTCATAGACCTGTCATTTTGAATTTGGGTCCTTGCCATAATGGCTTGGATTGTACTGTATTGTTTTATTGAAAAGCCCGGCAAATTGTTCGGTTCATTCGTTGAGTTGTATTTTTGCATTTAATGATGTTCTACTACTACTTAATTACAAAGCTAGAAACAGAACAGAAATTAGATTCTCATTGTTCATATTTGGATTAAGATATCGTGGTGGAATGATTATCTCATTCCAATTTTCGTAATCCAAACACTATCTTAATTGATGATTCTCATTTTGCCAAGTTCGCCTTAGTTATGTTTTCCTATAGGTTTTCATGTGGGAGTATGGAAAGATGGGTGCTATTGGTAATTAGGATTGGTTTTGCTTTGTGTGGATTTCTGAACTTGCACATTCCCTGTTCTGTTTGGAAATTTTAGATAATCTATGTCGATGGGAGCCATTAATCAGCTTTTGGATTTAGCCCATTAAATATATGCGAATTCTAGAAAAATACCCTATAAGTACCTCCATTTGCAAATAGCTCCCTATACATTTTTTGGCGGATACCATCAATTTCACATTGCCAAAATGAAAATTTTGAAAGTACGAGTTGTTAATTGTCCTGAAAAAGAGAGTATAAAGAGCTTTCTGCAAATGAGGTTCTAAGTATAAGGTAATTTTCTGTAATTTACCCTTCAATATATGTAGGTACAGATGGGGAGGGGCTTTACGCATGACTAAGCAATCATCTTCGTATTTTTTAAAGAAAGCTGTACGTTGTTTTTGTTTACAGGTTGAAGGGAGAACTGTGAAAGCACAAATATGGGACACAGCTGGACAGGAGCGATACAGAGCCATTACCAGTGCCTACTACAGGGGTGCACTTGGAGCTCTTCTTGTATATGATGTAACAAAACCAGCTACATTTAACAATGTGAGCCGGTGGTTGAAGGAGCTGCGAGACCACGCAGACGCCAACATTGTTATCATGCTTATAGGAAACAAGACAGACCTGAAGCACCTTCGAGCAGTTGCCACCGAGGATTCTCAAAGTTACGCCGAGAAAGAAGGCCTATCATTCATTGAAACATCTGCTCTGGAAGCGGTAAACGTGGAGAAGGCGTTTCAGACAATCCTTGGGGAGATATACCGTATAGCTAGTAAGAAGCCGCTTGCTTCGGAGGAGTCAGCAGCCGCCGGCATCAAAGAGGGGAAGAATATTGTGGTTGGGAGAGCAGAGGCCAACAACACAAAGAAGCCTTGCTGTTCTTCAAGCTGAAGATGGGTTGTGTATCACCATATGTCAAAATTTACATACTAAAGATGGGTCAATTGTTTTGGAGCTTTAAATTATTTTTTATTATCTTTTGTTTATTCAGATTTGGAACTTCAATATATACTTTTTGTTATAGGAATCTTTTATGATTTTGTGGTTGGTTACATATGTGAAGTATATTATAGAATATCTTGTTAAGGTTTGTTATATCATTACATGTGGAGAAAGGCCAGTCCCTTTTTTTTTTTAGTTTATACCATGAGATTCTGAACGGGCCCGGACACTCGCGGTTAACACATTTGAGTCGTTTTACCACAATATTGTCAATTTGCTATTATGTGACATCAGTCACTGTTTTAACAGATTTTGATGAGTTTGATCACTGCTCAGGCAAAAAAAAACAATGACTAATTTAACCATATCAAATCCAATTTCAACTGATCTTTGCTTGGATTTGACTTCTGTTTTAAGATTGTTCAAAATCTAGGTTGGATTGCGAGGTGATCTTAAGCAATATGTATTGAATTTGAACATTATGAGCGTAGAAAACATTTTCAAGGGGCATTGATCGAAAAGTAAAAACATCATTCATTTTGCAAGTTAGGTACTTGTTGATACAGTCGATCGGAACTCTGTTATATCTCTCTTGACTAGCACACAATACCATGAAACATAATTAGGCCTTCACTAACCATAAAAGGACGCCATGAACCATAAATATGCAAGTAGTTGGAACTTGGTTATCCATTTTCACTGAAATTCCACAAGATAGTCAACAGTTTTAGGGCCTAGAAACTTTTAGAACATAAATAGATGATACAACACTACCACGTTAACCACAACAGTTGTTGTTCTGCTGAATGGGCCGACTCTTCATCTGGACGGTTTCTCCTGTTGCCTTGTTAGCAGTTGGCTGGCTACCCATCCTGCAAAGCACAAAGTAATTCAGATAATAAATCATCGGGAAATTTGCAAAGGTTTGCAGAATATCTTGAGAGAAAGGAAAGCATAAATGGGGTTGTTTATGGTGGTTTACTTTTTCTTGATCTCACTAGCCATGGTTAAGAAAGCCTGTTCCACGTTGATCGAGTCCTTGGCACTTGTCTCAAGGAAGGGGATCCCGAGCTCATCCGCAAATGCCTGCAGTAAAATTACGCATGCCGTAATGGAGTCGTGTTAGAACTTTACATTGAGAATTGGACTCAAAATTTCAAATGAAAGAACAAACCATGCTCTGTACATCTATTGCCATTTCATATTTTGAATGAAGTCATAGAAAAGCCTGCGCTGAACATTTGAATTTGTTTGAAGGTGTGATTTAGTCCACTAATTTGGAAAAGAAAACTTAATTTGGGTTCATCTTCATGACATGTTATACAGGACCTACTGGCTACATATGAACATGGATCATGAACTCTTTACCCAAATGTCCTGTGCCATACAAGGAGCACCCTTGTTGCCTCCTCTTTTGGGGGAGAGAAGTTAACCGGAGCTATTAGTTTCAAACCCATTCAACATGGAGAAGCCTCTCCTCCAAACAACACAAATATTGCTAGAAGAAAGAATAAAAATTAAAGCCAATGTATCTGAAGAGGTCATAGCTCACTAGCCCTTATCATTCTTTCACCCAATCATATCCCTTATTATCATTAAGCAGTAACATTTATCTTTCTCTCTCTCCCCCTCTGCATGCACACTCAATGGCACACATCATAGCTGTGCTCAAATTTCTATCCTAATTCTCCTATCTTGTTAGAGCTAAGTGCATACTTTTACATCATATGTGATATCTTCAGAGGTGCAACAATATATTAGTACGTCTCCAATATTTACTAATAGCACCGAGCAAAAACATGAGTAAAATATGGACGAGTATTCTGCATTTGTTAACAGGCATTCCACCTTTTGCATATCAGTTCGGAACCCAGTTGAAATACTTCACATTAAATAAAAATCAATAAACTATTCTTAACAGAGTATACCTTTGCTGTTTGCGTGTCCACAACCTTATTCTCAACCATATCACATTTATTGCCAACAAGAAGCTTGCATACACTGTCATTAGCATATCTGTCGATCTCATTCAACCACTGCTTGACATTGTTGAAGCTTTCCATCTCAGTAACATCATAGACAATCTGTTCTCAGATAGATGAAAAAAAGTCAAGCACTTTCAAGTTCTAAATTTGAAAATAAAAACTGCTACAGGTGACTGTCTCGTGAACTCAAAATGATATGCAGATTCAATTTATGTCCTTCACACTATAATGCACATGTTGCACAATAATGATAACAAGAAATTTTTAAGATTGACCCATCTTTTGCCATCACCTACTTTTCACAATTCTGAGTGTAAAACACACACACGGTGCTCTTAAAAAGTTAATTATCAGCAAAAGGTACTATATTCAGATTAATCTTCAGATATGACAAGATCATGTAACTTAGCCAAAATATAATATGATGAATAATTAACATTCAAAATCAAATGAACTTAAAGTACACAAGAAACTGGAGAACATCAAAAATTACTTTGTAATGGGGTCTCATAGTTGATAAAGATGATAAACAGAGCTGTACAGATATAAAGCTAACCATGCAAGTGATGTCCTATATACCAAAATACACAATGAAAAATTTCCTGATGGATTTTACATGTGAATAGGAGTGGGAATTATATAGAGGATCAAAGAATAGCAGCACTTATCAAGTACAAGAAAAACCCGATGCCATCAAAGTACAGGTCTCGTTTATGGGATATAACATATAATTCCATGAAACAAGGACGGTGAGAGTATCTTACAATTATCCCATGTGCTCCTCGATAATAACTGCTTGTTATAGTACGAAAACGCTCTTGTCCAGCAGTATCCCACTAAACATACAAACAATAAAAGATCTGTCATGTGCCAACCTTAGTCAAGACCAGTACTCATGCATAAATAATAAAAAATGACGCTACTAATGGGATTCAGCCAATTCTCCCCAACATACTTAATTATGTATATCAAGTGATTTAGTCTCATTATTATAGAATAACAGAATTCCAACTAATAATAGCTCTCCAGCATGATGTTCATAAAAAATAAAAAAAGTAAAAAAGTAAAAAGTAAAAGGAAAACAAATACCCCCAGTAAGGTTTTCTCAAACATGAGTCTGGGACTGGAAAGTAAAATAATAGCATGATCATGTCATTGACCCTTTGCGCAATGGATTGAAAAAAATACACACACCATATACAACATGATTATTTAAGGTCAATGCATATATTGTACTGTCAACATGATAAACTTGCAGACGAGCGAAGACATATGAAAACATTGGGATAAAACAGGTTTACTCACAATCTGCAGCTTGATTGTCTTTCCATCAAGCTCCACAGTCCTAATTTTCTTGGGGGGGGGGGAATCACAAGACAATAACAAATCAAATCTACTGAATTCAAACAATAACAAATCATACACATGTTTACAATACATATATATATACAAAATTACAAATATTGTACAGTACAAAAAGACGTACAAAATCAACACCAATAGTACTGATATAGCTGTCAACATAGGAATCATCCTGAAAAATTATCAGAAAAATGTCAAACTCCAAATACTAATTGCAAAAAATCAAATTTAAATAAAATAAATCTGAATTAAAAAATCTCAACAACTTTATTACTAAACTAAATGAACAAAATATAAAACTCAATAGTCCAGAGATGCTGAACTCACGGCAAATCTGAGAAGCAAGCACGATTTCCCCACAGAAGAGTCGCCAATCAGCAGAAGCTTGAACAAATAATCACTGTAAAAACACAAAAACTCAAAGTAAAAATGCGAGCAAAAATAAAGGAGAGGTTGCAGAGAAAGTGAAGCGAAAATAAAATGACGTACTACTCAGTGGCCATGTTTGGATCGAAGGAAAATTTTAAGGGTTTTTCTTTTCTTTTATTTTCTCGTTAAGGAGGAAAATTGGAGGACTTGTGTTTGTGTTTTGGTTGTGTGTCACTCCTTAAAGAGTCCCTACAAAGACTCTCTTGCCTCCCGCCACTATATATTTTCTCTTTTTTTTTTCTTCTTTTTTTTTCTGACGTGTACTGTGTAATGACGATTATGCCCTTACTGTAACATTGTCTCGTCGGTGCAGTGGGCCCACAGTATGTACAACCGAAAATAATTTGATAACGGCGGAATATTAATTTTGGCTGTTGCATTATTTAAGTATATTCTCCATAAAAAAGAAAAGAAAAAATATATTCAAAATTTGCCTAGTAGAGTATGTTTTAACGGTCAAAACACACATATTATTTGTGAGGAAGATGATGTTTTAAAGAGAGAATCACTTCTTATTATATAATTCAACCGATAAAAAATAAAAATAAGAGTATTTAGAATGTTATAATAATTCAAATTTCTTGATTTAGATATTTTAATTATTTGAGAAAATGTATTTTTTTATTTCTATATGCGTTTTTTTAGAAAAAATCAAAAAAATACTTATATTAACTATTAAATGTGACTCACATATTCTAATTTTTCTTAAAATTCACTTTAAAACACTTAAATGAACGTATCCTTAATTTTTCTCCTAAATCATCTAATATAAAAAAATCAGCCAATAATTATGAGCGTGAAACTCTCGTCAAAATCTATATACTTTGTGTTTTGGGTAAGAAAATTAACCAATAAATCACGACAACATTGATAAAATGTATTATAATTAATAATGATATGAAATATTTTTTTGGTCCAAACTTAGATCTCTGTATTATAAGGCCCATGAAGCCCAAATAGTCCGCTTCCCTAAATTTCCTTTCTTTTCTATTTATCTTTTTCAATTTCGCGGATTGGATACAAATTGCGGCGTCTGCTGTTACTACTTTTATAGACACAGTTGGTGTGAAAGTCTCGTTCTGGCTTCACCGTTCCTCAGACAAAAGCTTCCCACAATTCCTGTATGTGACCTACGCAGATCGGTGCTGAACCAGAGGTATGTGCTTACCAAAAACCTAACGTTTCGATCCGTTTGATTGCTGTATCTATTGTGATATCTCTGATATGCTTCAACTTTTGTTTTTATAGAATAAAATGTTTTTTTATTGATTTGTATTCGGATACTTTAAGAAAGTGTCGATCATTTTGCTGTAGTTATGCCAAATTATGATGGTGGTAAGTGAGACCATATATTTATAGGCTAAAATAAGTGTCTTGTTCCTTTTTAAGAAGTTGATTATGTTCGAATTATGGTTCTTTATTTTGGTACTGAAGAACTGATAAATTAGTTAGGATTGAACATTTTCCCTTACACTCTTATGTGCATAACTAACTAACCAAAAAAGGAAAGTGTTTTTTTTTTTTTTTTTTTATTAG
>JAYMTE010000258.1:0-20562 GCA_036897545.1 Pelargonium fulgidum
AATACCCTTTCGGTGAACGTCCACCTCCACCTCTACGTCTTCAGCATCGTCGGCATCGTCGCCGGGTGCACCGCCACCTTTGTCGGGACTGAGCTGTGGTGATGAACAATTTTTGGATTTCTTCAATAACATAAATTGAAAATTTAAAGATAAATTAAAGGTAAAATCGTCTTTGCATGCCAAACTAACGGAAATTGACGGTGCAACATTTTGAAAAGTTCAGGGTTCCAAAGTTCACTAAAAAACCTTAGGTTATCTAGTTCAAAAACATGTAAAGCATAAGGTATCCATCAATAATTATCCCAATAAAATAATACTACCATATATTGATTTTAAATTGTTATATAAATAATGGGATAAAAGCTCATAGCAAGTATCAGTGAGGGCGTTCATAGGGGATCCTAACACCGTCACTACAAAGAAAAAAGAGTCAAGCCCTAGCGGTTTGGAAGGTGGTGTGGAGATCGGACTGAGGCTTGGACACTGCTTTTTCTCAGGTACGGTCTCACCCTCAGCCTTGGTATCTTCCCTCCATCTTTCACTCTTTCTACATTTCAAAATAATCATATTCATCTCACCCGAAATCGTAACACATCTACTGATTCAATTCAATGCCATCTTCTCAATTCTCATCTGAATCTCTTTTTCACAGGCACAGACGCCTCATCATCTCCGTGCCGAAGGGCTGTGGCTGAATTCTTTGAGGCTCTGATTTTTGCGGCGGCGGCGGTGTTTAGGGACCATGGGGAGTAGGGTTCCGGTGGATCACTACAACCTGCGATCGGCGAATTCGTATATCGGGAGCTCCCTTCACGACCTCAACACCGTCGATGTGGATGCTCGGCAGGCTGACATAGAAGGAATCAGTGACGTCGATCGTGAAGATAGCTTGGACAACGGCGATGATTCCAATGCTGTGGTCAGTGTTCGCTCCCTTCCATTTTCGTTTTTGACTTTTTTTTTTTCTTCCTTTCTCAAATTTAATATGTGGTGCTGAATTGCATATTAATTTGATTTCTTAATTGAATATTAGATGGTGAGAAATTTGAATGAGATGCTTACTGTCTGTACCTTTGTTTTTCTGTTAAAATTTTGAATTATAATGATAATGTAGCGCTGAAATCATGCATAATTTTATGAATTGTTATTGGACTATAATTGGTGAGAAAATGTGCCAGGAAAGAGAAAATTGATCTACATTGAACATCATAGATTCATAGGTAGATTCATAACACCCCTGAAGCCTAATGTAAAGATTATAGCTGTGAATTGGTTAGTCTTATTGTTACGGTTTCAAGATTGATCGTTGGGCATCTTGATTAGTTCAAAGCAACTTAGATGGTACCAAACCTCGTTTTCCTTTTTCTTATTGGTTCAAGGAATGATATGATCACATGAGCATTCTGTATTGTGGGTTTCAGCTCGCTATAGCCTAGTTTAGGTAGGTAGGTAGTTTGGCACAAGCTTATTCTTTTCTTAATTTCTGAGGTTGATTTGGCACCTTTATGTTGAAGAATTGCCTACGCTCATGTTTTTTAAATGGTATTTTTCCAGGACTGCATGCACGAGTCATTTAGAAGTTCTTTACCTCTTCACAGTGTTGGTGTTGGAGTAGAAGAAGATCGCTCTAGCATTGAGAACAATGGATCTTCAAGATGTTCATATGATATTTTGAGCATTGAGGGTACTGAGCAATATTTGTCACATATTTCTAGTTCACTGTTGATTGTACTGAGCAATATTCCCTTTTCCTGTTTTCTATTCTCCAATAAGTGCTTGTTGTATGAGATGGAGGTATGAAGCTGATTGGTTTGACTTAAATTTTGAACTAGATATTTCACCGATTGAATCATCAAGGGCAAGATTTTTGCAAATTATTGTGGATTATTTCATTAGTGATCATGTGATTGAAGTCACTGATTCTGAGGCGGACTATGATGCTCAATCTGGGCAAGATAAAATGAACAAGAGGAAGTCAAGGGAGGTTCGATATGAAGGTGATCCAAGATTTGCTTTGCCTTTGATGTACGTGGCAAATATGTATGAAACTTTAGCTCAAGATGTCAATATGAGGCTTGCTCCCTTGAATGGTATTCGTGAGAAGACCATTGGAGTTGCCCTTGAAGCTGCTGGTGGCTTATATAGAAGACTAGCTAAGAAATTTCCTAAAAAAGGTACCACTTCATTCTTCCTCATGTACTATTATTACAGTTAAACCCATGCTTTTAGTGTATTTGAACACAGCTAAATTTTGCCACTTCTGTCTTCTGTATTTGGTTTTATAACTACAATTTGCCCTTTTGATACTCATTACCTTCGTGTTAATGCTTTTTGCTGTAGGACCATGCATATTTAAAAGAAGAGAACTGGCAACATCTGTTGAGACAAGATCCAGGTTTCCAGAATTAGTAATACAAGAAGAAAAAAGAGTTCGTTTTGTTGTTATCAATGGTCTAGCTATCGTCGAGAGACCTAATATGTCTCTTGATGATGCTGAGTGGTAAATTCTAAATTTCATATTAAGTGATTTTTCATTTTTGTATATTTCAGCAACTTGGCTCTTGCTTTGCATAAGCTTCATTGTTTTATTGTTAAGTCCCTGTTATGAACAAGGGCTTAACTGCATTTCATGGGCGAGGTAATCTTTTGTGGTCACTATCCAAGGTCCACAATTAGTTTCCCAATATTTGTAGTGTGTTTGAAGAAATATGAGAACATGGAAGGTGGAGGATATGAAGCTATAACTGGAGCATGAATAGGGTCTTTCTGGTTCTTGTAAACGGATAGAATTCTACTTCATAATGAAATTTTTTTTGGAGTAATCAGCCCTTGTTACCACTTTTAAAGGTTGTTGTATATTAGATAAACAGATGCGAAATGTGATGTATGATTAGTAACCTATTGGATATGTAAATGTTACCTTTTCTGTCAGAAGATTCTATCTTTTGTAGTTATCTGTGGTTATACTATTTCATATTATTACATCTTTTTTTGTGTCAATGAAACAATGTATTTCTCTAATACATCCATTTTTCTAACCAATTTCTCCTCGATCTTGGTTGTTATGGGAAATAATGTAGGAGACCTAAATTTGATTTAATATATAGGAGTAAGAATAGGCATAGACTATCAGATTGAAGCTATTGTTTTATTTTATTTTTTATGTTTAACCAATTTAGCACATACCTATACCAACCAATTAACTGTTCTAAGTTAACGCCTGTAATTCTTAAGATACATAAAATCTAATCTGAAGTTTCTATTGGCTCTTTTTTTTTTTTTTCTAACTTGTTTACTCCATACAGGTTCAGACGATTGACTGGTCGGAATGAAGTTGCTGTCTCTGCTCGAGACTATAAGTTCTATTCTCCAAGACACAAGTACAGGCGTGTTGCGTCCAACCCTGTATCTAGCATTACTACTTTATCTGTAAGCACAAAAACCTTTTTTTTTCTTCTTATTCTGTAAGCTTAATGTGCTTCCGACTCATTCTACACTCTACTTCGGTTATCTCCCATGCATTAAATAAGAGTTAAGTTGTGTCTATGTGATTGCTAGGGTTCCAATCCATGGTCCAGATTTGTTATCCTAAATGATGGTGGACTATCTGATTTAGTAATTTCATTGGTGCATTCAACTATGTACCTCACGAACTGAAATTCAAATCGGTCTTCTGTAGGGCCTATCTGATGTTATTTTATTTTTCATGTAGGTGTTCCCTGATGCTGATAATTCTTCTGCCATGGCTTCTGTGCAAGGATTCCGTACCATAACCGAAGTAAGGATTTCTTTGAGTTAATCTTTTTGCAATGAATGCACTTCTGTCATTTAAAGGGTGATTTGTTCTGTGACTCATCATTGAACAATTATATAATTTGGTATATTTGCTTATACATGGGAAACATTGCTTTTATTTTTATTACCATGATGTTTAAATGGTCTAGTTTGTTAAAAGCTCAACTTGACACATCTAGTAAAATTCCCAAAATCAGAAAAAAGATGCTGGAATAAAAGTGGATTAGGCTTGCTTCTTTGTCGTGGTTCCAGGATTGGTTAAACATTGAGGTATGTGTTAGACTAAGGATTGATTTTATATGTATGCTGTAATTTTAACAGCCGTAGGATAGTGACTCTGAGTTGATTAGTCTGCGCAGCACATTGGTTTGTAACAACTGTAGATTATTGACTGAGCTGATTAAACTGCTTGGGACATTGGTCGGACTATACGCTTGCTGTAGATGCTGAGGGGCTAAGTCGTGATGCTGTCTTCATTAGCTCCTAGTACTAAAGAAGACTAATCCTCTGGTAGAAGACCCAAGTAAATTTATGTTTTGAGTTTTTTTGGTCCAATGGCTTCTCTAAGAACTTGTGGTAGCCCTCCTATGCCTAAATCTTCCAGCCCTGATGACCATAGTATTCAGAGTGAGATCTTTGTATGCCATCTCTGCTATTTGAACTAACTCATGCTAACTAGGTTTCAAACTCAAGTTACTCTGCTGCTATGATAAACCTTGTGGTCAATGCTTTCATTTTTCTTATGTTCTTTTATCAGCTATTATAAGATGGAAATTTATCTGTTTATTTCTGCTTCAACAACAAAAATGTAGGCTCAGTCGCAGACTCCTCCCAAGCATCATATGCAACCACTGACACCTCAGCCGCAATTTCACTCCATTCACCAGAGCCGACATCAACCAATTCACCAAAGTCAACATGTTGGGCACTTTTCTCATCAATGTGGCCCGCCTTCACACTTGAATGAAATTGCTCATCTTCATCAGTCACCATCCATTTCCCAACATATGGCTTGCTTACAACCCTTGACAGGAGGCCATGTTGGTGGGCGTTTGCATGTAATGGTGAGATTTTTTTTATCAGATGTGTTATTTGATTTGAAGATTTAAGCATTTGTTCTTTGAGTTGAAAAATATTGTTTGGACAGCTTTACTGAAAAAATATGTCATGCTTCTGACCTTTGTCTTATAATCTTTGATTTTCTGTTGTTTTACCTTTCATTTTTGGCGTGTTGTGTTGTGTTGTGTGGTATGCTTGATTATTCTGTTATGTTTTTTGGTTGCTCTTTAATCCAGGAATCAAGACTGAAGTTTCTTTTTGCTATTTTTATTCATTTTATATTTGTTTGTCTCTCCTTATTCAGTAGTAACTTTTCGTGAATTGGTGTTTCAGCCCACCAGCCCTGCAAAGTTTTGTGATGAATGTGGATCTCAATATTTGAGAGAGACCTCCAAGTTCTGTTCAGAGTGTGGAGTTAAGAGGTTGGGAACTTGACATGACCCTGCAATTCTCTTCAGTCTAGACTAAAAAAAGTTATATTTTTTCCTTCTTGTAAATACCAGGAGTTATGTTTATACTTAATGATATTGTTGCTTTTTCCTCTTGGCAAAATATAATTTAGTCAAATCATTAGGTTGAGCTTGATTCTCGCCTAGAAATTTAGGGTGCCAAAAAACTTGATTTATCGCTAATCTGTTGTGTCTGTATAAGTGTAACATTACAGAATAGTGTTTCAATGGAACTATTATAATCTGGAATTTCCCCATTTGTTTGGAACTTGAGTCCTGAGAACCATTTTATATTATCTGTTACTTGTGGTTGCTCCTGTACACTAACATAGAATAGGGCAATAGGCCAATACCAGACGATACGAAAATCCAGTCAGTGGAACCACGTGAATTTTGGAGTTATCTTCTGAAACTGTTGAAGTTCCGAAAATTCAAGTCTCAGTTCCAACCAATAACAATGGAGCTGGAAATTCTTGCAACCTTGCAGGCCGCGCTTCTTGATAGTACTTAATTCTTTTGCCAGTTTTTCATATTCTGGTGCAACATTTTTGTTAATGGTGTTGAAACTCTTGTTAATGCTGTTGGTTATTTGAGCCTGTTAGAGCTGTAGGGATATGTTTTATTGTCGGTAAATCTTATCAAGAGCTGGGATGGAAAATTTGGACACAAATATGCTGATGACAGACCTAAAGGTCATGTATAAATGGCTGGTTATTGTATAATTTGATTGATGAAAGATTGTAATGTTGGTGGATATACGTAACCTGTGTATCAATCTACTTTTTATTTTTATCAGCAAAAATAGCTGTATAACCTTGAGAATTTGGTAGCCAAAGTATAGTTGTCTCACCAAGCATCTTCCGAGAGCCAGTCTTCAAAACAAACACAGGTGAAACAATTGGGATCACAAATGGAGCTGCTCTAAGAGAGCTTAAAAATGTTCAATTTAGGACCTGATTGGAAACAACACATTACCTTGAAATTGCTGTGTAAGATTACGTAACTTCTAACGGAAGTCATTTGTTCGGGTGATTAAAACTTCAATTTAGAACTAAATCCATAAAGTTAACTAGACGCAAGTTGGAAGGAACAGTTCCCATCACATGAACCAGCAACCATTAGTCCCTACCTCCATCAAGAAATCAGTATGCGAGGAACATATTTCTCAGTCTATGCATTGTCTCAACATTTATCAAATGTGCCCAAAGTGTTGTTCTACGCTCATACTTCTGTTCAAGGCCCGTTACTTTAGAGTGGTCATTATTTACTTGTTAACGCAACACAGATTACAAACTTACAAAAACAGAGCACAAAGAAGAGAGAGGGCACATGTATACAAGAACAATTCATGTAATGCAATTGCAATGCCGCATCTTTGCCGCTACTTCAGGATTGATTGGATTGTTAAATACAAAAATAAAGAGAAAGCCTGCTAAAGATTATACTAATAGCCATATGAGAAGTCTTCTAATGAAAACACTGCAATTCAAGTTTTTGATGGCAATGCATTACCTCAAATTGCTGTGATTGACAATCTATTTTTTCTTGTTTCCTTTAGCTTTCTTTTTTGCTTTAGATTTTTGCTTTCCTTTTTTCTTGTTTTGTATTTCTTGACCGCCTTGGGATGAAACAGCAGGCTCTGAAACCTTTGTCTCGCATATCTCAAGTTTGCTGTCATCCTCAGCCTTGCTAGCACTTCCTTCATCATTCTTGCTGCTCTCCAATGTCTCCCCTGCAATGTTCGTGTCAAGCTGCGAGAATAGCTTACTCAGATAAGGCTCCAGATTTGGCCTTCTTGAATGCAACTTCTCCAAAAGTGGTTGAATTCCTGTAATGCTCCCCTCAGGGTCCACCTCACTGGAAGGCCAGGACAATTTTTTAAGAAGATTTGTGTCATCAATAATATATATGAACACCTCATAGCAATAAGAGTATTGTCTGATCAATTGACATTTTTATTGGAAATATAAATTTGATTCCAAAAACAAAGCATTCACTATAAGAACCCCAAAGAAAAAGGAGAAATGCAAGAGCTAATGACAAAATTTATAATTTAAACTAACCTCTGATTTAATACACTAGCCAGTTGCTTCAATTCTTCAAGCATGTTGACTGCCTCCTCAAAGAGGTTGTTACAGCCACTGTTAGTGTGGAATTCAGTAGCAGTTGCAGCAGTCAAGAGATGAATATTTTTTTCTATTTGAACCTGAAAAGGAAATGTATAATGTTTGATCAATTATCCTATACAATTAACGCAAAAACAATAACTAATACTCCCTCAGTCCCAAAATAAAGTCAATGTTTCACACTTTGACATGCATTTTTCTCCCTAAATAAGTGTCTTTAGTTCATTTGTTAGAAAGTTATGCATGAATTGCTAACAATATCACTATAATAAGATAGTATCCCTCAAGTTATAACACGTGCATAGGGATAGAAGAGTATACATACAACACTAACTTCTTAATTTTTCTCAAAATCGAAAAAAAAAAACACTTAATTTTTGGACGGAGAGAGAATAAGGTATCAAGAAAGCAATACCTTAATTGTCTTGGCTTCCAAAGCAAAGCACTGTTGATCTTCTCTGTATTTCACAAACTTGAGTGATTCCAGTATATCCCACGACCAGGTATAGTTCATATCCTTCTGTTCTGAAGCTAAGCCTGAAGGATGAAGATCAGTATTATCTGACAAAAGTACTTCACGGCATGAACTAGTAGTGGACTTCACTTCAACAGCTCTGACTTGGTTCTGAGGAGTTGTATTGATCTTTGGGAACAACTCTCTCAGTATGTCCTCCCTAGATTGATTGACTTTCATGTTTACATAAATCGCGTTCGGACAGGCAGGAGCTGAACGATTCTCACCCATCCTCACAATAACAAGCGGATTGTCAATTTTTTTACAAGCTTGAGCAAGAAGAACCGGAAAATTTCTTTGCCCTCTTCTTCGAAGAATATCAAAAAATTCCCATGGTAGCTGTTCAGTTATATAGCTCTTACTCAATAATTCAAATAGGAATTCTGCAAACAACCCGAAGTTCACATGAAGTAAACACATTATAACAAACGATCTCAAAACCACAAGTTGATAATCCTTCATCACATTTGCAGAAGATTTTCGAACCCATTCCTTTGTGTCATGCTTGTTAATGAGAATTTGCCTACAGACATCACATATAAACTGAACCACCAAAGATTGCCGCATATTGATTGCTAAATGGGACTTCTGTCGGGCACCCTCATCCAATGAGTTTAGCCATTCGAGATAAGAAGATTTGGTGGTGAAAAAGCATCCATGAAAGGAAGATGTCAAAACAAGAAGGCGCTCGACTAGATACAAAAAACAGCCAGGTGATATATAGTCAAACTCTTTCCTCCAGTTGGCATTATATGTATCTGACAAAGCTGAATGGAAATACGTAATCAGAGAAAGCTCTCTTGGAGATCCAGTGATGTGAGCAGGATTGGACTCATTTACCGATTCAGATCCACAAAGAGTCTGAATGAATGCCTTCCATGCTGGGTTTTCATCAAACCTTCTCACAATCTGTTCATACAATTCATTACGCAACTTTCTAAAGCCAAGAACAGCCACTGCCACCCTTCCTATTTGCCCATGAGTAATTTTATTATTTGAGCTGACATTTGCACATATAACTTCTTCCTGTAGATCACTAGAAGCCTCAGTTCCTCTTAGAGAGATCATATTTTTGCTCGACGATTTTCTCCAGTCCAGAGGAAATACGTAGCTAAAGAAATTCTGAGTAGCAATTTCAACATAGCTTTGTAGTGGCTTGGGGTTGGGATTATTGTATGATTTGTATCTCCCGCCCGGAAGTTTGCATTCCAAAAGATATTTAGCGACCTTGTACATATGCGTAAGATACCAATACTGACAAAAGATAGGCACTGAATTCCTGGTAGATAACTGAAAAAGAGCATCGAGTTTGTCCAAAACCTTCATTCCAACAGAACGTAGTTCTGAGCTCCAGTAACTCCGAGCAGCAGAAACAAAATGACAACTATCGATAAAAGCCAATTTCCCATTCCTCCGAAGAACACTATCATCAACTTCTCTAACCCAATCAGCATTAGGGTAGTGCAAAACATACATGGTGTTCAAATTGTTGAAATGCTTCCATACACCCAAGTAATTCAAGCAGAACTCTCCATAACTTCTGAACTCAGTCATATCTGGGGCTTCAAGATGTTGAAGAGACTTGAATATGCTCACTATTTTCTCCTTCCAAAAGCTCCAAAAGTAAACAAGGGTTTCAGCTGAAACCTGGTCCTCAGATATCATGTCTTCAGAATGGCTTGTCACATTCAAGACAAAATCACTTTCCAACCCATATTTCGAAGCATTTCTACCAAGAAGAGCGTCAAGAATTGTGCGGGCACATAGTATTTCACCTCGCACACTTCCATGTCTTTGACAAGCACTCAGACAGCGTTTCATGTCCAACAAACTTTTCTGTTTGTTTGATAAAATATTAGATTCAGCACAGACATACTCATAAAATGGGCCAGATTCATTCTGTGCAAAAGACTTGGCTTTTATTAAGAGTTCTCCTGCATTTGTAAACTGTTTTAATGGCCATCCTTTGCTTCCAGATGGCCAAAGAGAACTGGCAAGGACATACCAGAGAAGAAGCATGGATGCTTCTCTGAAATGTCCAGCCTTACCAAGTAGACTAGCCTCAAGTGGAAGATCACCAATCAGTTTTGCAATATTTGCCGCCTCTACAAAGTTCCCAGACTCTTCTTCAAACACCAGGAGCTCATCTAGACAATCTAACTTCTTCAAGAAGGTGCGGATTGAACTCATGGATCGGAAAAGTTTAACAAATTTCATCATAGCTCTGTTGTCTTTAAACTCATGAAATTGAAGGGCACAGCTTTCCAAAAAGTCTTGCTCAATTTTGTCAAATTCTTCATTTCTTCTAGCCAAAATACTATCCGCATTGGCATGCTGTTTCCAGTACTGGATGTATCGCAAACCTGTGTCGAAAAGTTTTCCCTTGCTACAAGCAGACAAGCACTCTGAAAAATGGTTGCCCCTAGCATACACCTCAGCAGCGAGCTCATAACATCCTCCGAGAGAGAAACACTCTCCAGCTCTCTCTAGTGCTGATTCCCCACATTTTTCCAAATATATTTTACCTGCAGTTATAAGATTGAGCTGAAGTATTAAATAATATAGAATTTAAAGTGTATTGACATTCAGAATCTTAAAGATAATAAATCAAAACCAGATGCCACATTCATTACTGCTTAACATACCAGGAATGAAAAGTTAGTGAAAGTAAGTAGTTATATACAAACATAGTAATAAGATGACATTACTTCTCAAACTGAAAATAAAATGTTAGGTTTTATCTCATGAAACTATTAATTATGACTAATACGAGAATTGTAGTATAGCCTTGATAAATCATTCCAGCAGTAGGCTATAAGTTATCATTAAACTAATACATACCTGCTCTCTCGTACTCCTTTAGCATGTAAAAGCACCGCGCAGCACGCTCAGCCTTGCCAATGGAATAAAAAATCTCAGCAGCCTGCCGACGGACAATACAAGACATTTCAGGATTTGAACTATGCAAGCGGTCAGCCTCAGCATCAAGTCCAGCAGCCTTGGCCAAATTTTCTCCAACTGTATCACCTGCCCTTTCAAAGCACATTGTTGCCATCTGGTAGTTACCTTCCCGCAAGAGCTGCATGATACATAAAAAATATACATATATAAATGTGAAAATAAGACCCATGTTTACTCCTAAAGTAGTGGTTTACCAAGTAAATAGGGAGCAAGAAATACATCCTTCACAGTTACGTACCAATAGCACTTGAGAAAGGCAACTAACGTGCAAAATCATAATTAGCATAAGAAAAAACTATAGCTGAGATGTACTACAATACACTTGCACAACAGTTTTGACATTGCCCTATAGAAAGATGAATGCAAGGCATTCAGAATAGATACTCTTGTTGACAAAGTAACAAAATATATGCATCTAAACACCGGCAAAGCGTGTAACCTATGGTTTAGCATTCTAATGATGTATTAAAATTAAAATATCACATGACAATGACCATAGTAACAGGTGGGCAGAACTGATCTTAGAAGAGAAAATCTAAGAACATGCTCAAGGGTTGTATTAAACTCAGCGGCTCACTCAACCCGATTTCAAGTCCTAAACTTTGATGCTGCCCATAATAAATATTGGTTACATCTTATGCTACTATTTTTTGTGAGAATTTACTATGGCCAACTTATTCACTCTCATGCTTCAAAGCAGCAACTCTAGTAAACCAATTGCACCGCCCAAGATAGAAGAATATCACAAAAAGTAGTCATAACAGTAACATATTGTTAGTCAAGGCTAGTAGAACTGAATTAAACAGTTCATAACAGTAACATATTGTTAGTCAAGGCTAGTAGAACTGAATTAAACAGGCAGGTAACTAAAAGTCCAAATAACAAAGAAAAAAAAAAAGTGACCAGTAGAAAAAACCTTATAACCCCGTGATTTCCACTCATCTGGACTGCTTGCTACTTGCATTGCCTGTGCAAGGGAATCATCCAGTTTCCTGACCTGGACGAGGCACAACTTCTTCCAGTAGTCAAATATAGGTCTTGAAAGTTCCTCTACATTCTCACATATCCATAACCGTTGCCGCGTACGAGTAATAGCGACGTACAATTGCTTCAATTCTGAGCATAACACATTGTGTTTTGCCTCATTGAAGTTTGGAAAGGACAGGGAGGAACTCACATCAATCATATCTTGTTCCTTCATGTATTCATATATAACCCTCCATTGATTTTTCAAAGGAGATGAACCAAAAAAGTTGTACAGTAAGACATCCTACAAAAAAATAAAGCACAAATTTAATAATACCAAGAAGTTTAATAAAAGAAAAGGAAAACCCAATAACCATATAAAAGTTATTGTTAGAATCTGATCATATTAAGTTACTAAGAAAAGGACTTGAGGAAGGATAGTCGCGACAAATTTGATCTACAGGCATCACATCAGAATCATCCTCTGAATAATCAATCAATAAAATTGGAAGAAACACTGACCTGAAACTCCAAACCCTTGCACTCCACAATAGTCAATACAAGAGCATGTTTCCCAACATAATTAGAGATTTCTTTCCTTGCACAATCATCTCGCACTAATATAACCTGTTCAGCTCCAAATCCAACCATATTCCCTCCTACATTTCCACCGTTCCCAAAAATAGTTACTATTGCATTTTCATCACTCCCAGATTCAAGCAGTATTGGGGCTTCACCATATATAAGACTTGTTTCAGGGCTTAAAATATCAACAAATAAAGGAAAGAAGCGGTAAAGGAGTTCAACAACACTTTGTGCTAAACTGAGTACACCTGCGTGGGTACGAAAGTTCTGGCTCAAATGAAAAATATTTGATATTTGCCCTTTCTCCTTTCTTCTATCATTTCCAGTACTTCTTGATTCCAGCATGAAAGCATTGTAGAACAGGGATCGAATATCTTCGAACCTAAAATCAATTCCCCGTGCAATTGTTTGTGCAGTATCTCCGGAAAAAACAAAGCCCTCTTTAACATTTTTGCAGATATATTTGAAAAGAGCAATCTGTCTCATTGTCAGATCTTGCACTTCATCAATATATACAAAATCCATAATATCACCTTCATATTTTATATCTCTAAGACGACGGTGAAGATCAATCACAAGATCAGCCAAATCATATTCACCATTTTCCGCCTTCATCTTTTCATAAGCAAGAAATAGGTCATATATTAGTTCTCTCTTCTTCCTACTTAAAGTTGATATACGGCCTTCAGAAAGACGAACATAGTCCTCCCTCTTGAGCTTGAGGTCAAGGGCCTCTCCTGCACGAAATCCCCCTTTTATATGAGATATTATCTCAGTGAACACTCTGGAAGCATCAAACCCTTTTTTTAGCTGGTCATTGAAATGAGGCCAATAGTTTGTGCAGAACTTGTCATAGTTAACCTCCCTTACCCTTACAAAAGTCTGCAAGGTAACTGACCTTAATCTTCCGCTATCAACATGGGAAAATTCCCTTGCATCAGGAAATCGTTCAAAGAATGAATTACCCAATGTTCCATCAAGCATCATCAAAAACTTATGAAAAGTTACAACAAGGGGATACAAGTGAGGATAAATATCAATAAAAGAATCAGGGATATCCCTTGATTGTGTGACGTCCTCAATTTCGTCTGGATCAAATGAACTGCATTCCGCCGAATATTCCCCACCATGGACAAAACTGTACAAGCAACCAGGCTATCATGATAAAATAAAATACTTATGGAGCTAACTTATATATATATATATAAACTGAACAATACATGATATATAAAAAAAATAGATAAATGCAAGAGAGGACTAACATCACATGAACTTTTTTAAGGTCTCATTTCTTAACCAAAGAGTGTCCCCTTTCTTTTCTAAGGAGTTAATAACATCCTTAAGATAAATGAGATAGAAACACTTGAGATGTTTACACTAAATGCACGGATATATAAGAAACAAAAAAGGAAGTGGAAACTCATTTGGGATTGACGGAGTACATAAATTTTATGGGATCCCTCATAAGTATTATAGGGAATCGGGATTTCTGATCAAAGAGCAATTCACCTTGATAAAAGAAAATATAGGATTATATCTACCTCCTTCAGTAAGACTGTAAGGAGGAGGTCCAGGATCAACCTGCAAAACATTGAGACAGGGTGGTTTTGTGGAGAAGGATAGCATGCAACGCTCCAACCAGATATGAGGTTGATGAAAATTATCAGAAAAAACTATGAGGTACTGCAGTTCTATGGATGAATTAACAGACTAAAACAGTATTATACTAAACCAACCACTTACTTCTTCAATTGGGAGACATGTTGTTTGACAGCATAACACAGCTTAGGGCTCACTGTTACAAAAAGCTGGCGCAGTATATTTCCCTTAGCCTCTTCCTCACTGTTTTCAATATAGTTTCTCTGGTAAACATCCTTCAACATTCCACTATTGCCTTCATTAAGTCCTTCTGCTGCTATAAGGTGTTGCTGCTCTTTCTGAAATAACTTCATCGTTAAAACAGTTGTTTTCCCAGTTCCTGATCTTCCAAGTACGAATGTGCTTATAGGATATCGAATTATCTCCATTTCTTGATCAGTCACTTCAAATGGAAGATCCAACTCTTTACCACCCGAGTCAGAAAGCATGTGCCGCACTATACCAGATGATAAGGAGTAGAATTTCATAAGCAACAAACTCTCACTCACTTTTGAATTTTCAACATAGCATCTACTATCAGAAGAATCATCATTTGAACTGCTACTTTCATTGTTGCTCAGACTCTTGTATCGAACAATGTCTGAAGAAGTTGCCCATGTCATGGGGACTTCTATATCCCTGAAGAAAATATAAATATGTATGAAGTAATTCTCATTATTCAGAATATAAAAGAAAACGTGTAAATTTTTATGCATAAGAAATTACCCTTGAAGACATTTCTCATTGCAACACTTGATAAAATCATCAGTGTATCTCTCGAATATGTTATCAAGTCGTTTAACCAATTTTGGAATTTCCTCCAATGGCAAGATATCCCAGATCTTCAAGACTTGAGAGTACCTAGATTCCTTCATTATGTCAATAGTACAAACAATATAGAGACCTTCAACCTTGAATTGCTTCAAAACCTGAGAAGAGCTTTCACAGACAGAGTCCACATTTTTCTTCTTAGGTCGCCATCCACTTGAAAGTTTCAGTAAAATAGTTATAACTGCTGCCTTTGTCCGAACTTGCCTCAACTTTCCAAAAGACTTCCTAAAAGAATCACTAAAAAGAACCTATAGATATGAAACAAGATAGTCATACAAACACATTAGATATTATTTAAACTTTTACAAAATGACCACCATATGACAAATATGCTCAGTAAAGATAATGATTTATAACCAAAAGTAATCTACCTTCCAAGTAGCTCTCTTAAAAAGAGCACTATCTCCATTAAGTAAATCATCAAGTTGATCATATTCTTTCTTGACTTCTAAAATTGTTTTGGCCAATTCCTTGTCATCATCAGCATCAAAGAAACATTGACGATTCTTCGCATCACAAACCAAATCTTGCCAAACAGATTCACTCTTTGTCAGCGTTTTTCCATTTCCTAAAATCCAGAGGCAGTGCCTGTGAAGCCATTAAATTACCAGTAATTATGTAATGCGTTACACAGAAACAATAGAAAATGTCATGTCCTTAGTGTTCCTATTGAACCATTCATTACCTGGCCCTGGTCAAAGCAACATTGGTTCTCTGTAGGTTTGACAAAAACCCAATTGATCCTCCACTATTTGATCTTACAGTTGATATTATTATGATGTCCTCCTCCCCACCCTGGAAGCCATCAACTGACTTCACTTTCACTGAGAAGCCATCAAGTTTTTCATATTTTTTTCTCATTTTATCTTGAATTGCAACAACCTGAGCAGTATAGGGAGATATTATACCAATGCTGACTTTCTGTTTGTAGTCATTCCATGCTGTATACAGAAACAACAAAATTTCAATACCAACTACACACACTTGCACTCACCAAGTAGATGAAAGGATAGAATAAGCCCATTTAATAATTCAATAGATTAATAACAATGTTTTCACACAAAACAGTATGTCTAGAGAAGGCTTTAGTTTATCATGAAAGGGATGGCAAGGGATAGGATACTATTTCAGATAAATCTTGTTCTCACTTTGTAATTAAATTCTGGTATGGAATGAAAAAAATTATGGAAACTCTATAAAGCTTGCCAATGTTTACTATAGATGCTAACTTGATGATGCAAACATTATGCATAGATTAAGGATACTACATGATAAAGATTCCAATGATGATATAAATATTACATATTACTTGAGATACCTTTGTGCAGATCACGAACTAGTTTCAGCACCACAGCTACCTCAACCATGTTTCTTCGGCTATGTCCAGCGTCATCCAGTTCTTCTCTACCACCATATACATTTATGAAAGAATAGGGACCAAACATTGGCCCTTGAAGATAACATTTTTTGTAACGAGGACTTTTAACATTCGGTGCATCCAATATGAGGTTATCATAAAACTTTGAGTTAGGAAAGAAACTTATTTTGGGATGCATTCTATACTGAACATCTAGCAGATGCTTTGAGTGGCCCAATGAGCTCAACCTTGCAAACAAACTTCTTCCAAAACCAGCTTCATTAGAAACCTAATTCACAATAATAAAAAATAAAAAAAAGATAAATTCATTGGTTGGTTGAACCACAAACAAGGATTAAAGGGGAGGGAAATCACAAGTAATTCATAAATAAAATGTCAAGTAAAGCAACATACATTGCTTTTAACCATAGCCGGCAGTTGGCACTCATCGCCAATAAGAATAGCATGCTTCACACCTGGAAGCTGCAATGGAATTGCTGATTCACACTCTTTCAACTGTGCAGCCTCATCAATAACCAACAAGTTCAGTGGTTCCATTGCAATTGAATACAGCTTATATGAACTAGAAGCAGTGCAGTAAAACATTGATGCATTCTGAAAACAGAACTCCATTATTGCGTACTTGTTCAGACTATTTGGAAGGTTCAGTTCACGAAGGGAGTCACGAAGACTTTTTAAAATGGAAAGGCATTCGCTCCGCAAGTGTTGCAAGGGTGACATATCCAAAACAGATAAAGAAGAATTCCCATCTACTGCTGGACATGAAAAAAGCTCTTCCAGCTCTTCAGAGTTCACATTGTCACAAAACAGCTCAGATTCAAAAGAATCAAGTAGCCCGACAAGGGATACAATATCTTGGAAATTACGTTCCAGCAAATAATTTTTGGATACATGAGTGCAGATGATAAAAGCGCATCTTTTGAGCAGTGACACATAAGATCTGAATCTTTCTTTCATAAACTCGAGGAATGATGCATACCTTTTGAAATCACCAGTTCCACTATTGCCCTCACTCTCTTTGGAATCACTTTCACTGCTGATTTCCTTTTTGTTTATCAATTCATTTGCCACGTGTATATGATACTGAGAAACACAATCTTCAAGAAAATCTATCATTGAAGTGAAGCAATGCCACCAACCAGTCATGGGACCAAAACACTCTAAGAGCCTCTGAATTCGATAATCCAAATATATCTCTTCAACGTCAGAACCAACTTTGAGCCTCTCCTTATTCCCAAATAATAGAATATCTCCCAATGAGCAAAACATGGTATCTTTTCTGAAATTTGATTCTTTAACCAATTTCATGACACGGGAGGCTACTTCTTTGATGGCAACATTTGTTGGTGCACAAGTAACAGTCCTTAAGTTCTTCCTTAAGAGAGTATAAAGCAGCATGCTAACAGTTTTAGTTTTCCCTGTCCCGGGAGGACCCCATATAAGTTCCACAGCAGGCTTGTGGTCACATTGCATTTTACCAAGGCAAGCCAAAACTGCTTCATGTTGGGATTCATTCAAGTTAGAATCAATGCTTGTACCAATCTCCTCAACCAAGAGGCTCCTGCTCTCTACACTGCAGAGAGTGCAGTTTTCCTCAACCTATTTACAATAAAAAAACCAACAGAAATATGATACATATATATATATATAAATACATATATAACATTGTGCGTAAAACTCAAATCTGTTAACCATTTCGCCAAAACTAAAAGATGAAGCTCCTAATGCCTTACATTTTTTTCAACTAAATATGTTTAGTATGTTGATACGTAAAGGAAAATAAAAGTACAAGGCAAACTCACAGAGCTATTGCACTTTTCAACTAATACAAAGTTATAGTGCACTTAACTAAGTTAAATAGAAGAAAATTTATTAGAGACACAAAGCAAACATGCACTTTGTCTTTAGTAATAAATTAGATAATACTTCTAAATTCTAAAATCAAACAAATGACCACAAAAATTACAACAAAGCACTTAGCATCATATAACCAAATTGAAAATAATACTTGACTTTGTTGGTGAATGTCATAAAAAACAAAAGAAATTGTAAGAAATGCTTACCACAGATTCAGTGCTGAGAACTTTATTGATAACTTTCAGGTTACCAAACACATGCAATGCTTTCCATATTCTTTTGTGAGTAGTGACATTAATCAAGAAAATGACAAACATAGACCCCTGCATGCCATCATTGCCAAGTTTGACTTCTATATCTCTTGATGCCTTGACTTTGAAGCAAGTAGATGTGCTATTGATATCATCATCATTCTCATCATCTGTGATTTTAGTGACAGTTGCAAAAGACCATGTCCTCCCTATCCTCTGTAAATCAGATACAGTTTCAGGTTTGGCATCTGATAAAATCAAAACGTCTCCAGGCAACGTTTTGTAAGGCTCCTTGCCACGGTCACTGGATCTATTTTTCCAGGTATCAACCCAAACATCATATAACCTATCTCCATATGGTTTGGAATCATCCACATCAGTTACTTCAGCATAAGGTGCACTGGACAGAGCCTCCATACTTGAAAACATATGTGCACGAGTATCTTCCAATAGAGGGAAAACAAATGACTCAAAATAACGCGGAACTGATTCAAATGTTGTGGGTATTTCTTTGACCTAAGAAATTACAAATTGATGGCTTGGTTAAGACTGCACCAAATAAAAGACAAGACTTTTGATAGCAACTTACATTAATAAACCAATTAAAGTGACAGAAGGATGTATGTTTGAATGCGCACGGTATTAACCTATAACAGCCTAATGAGATGTATATTTTTACAAGTTCAAAGATTGCTTTACTAAATTTGAGAATTAATGGAGACTGCAAAAACATAAAGAGCTCAAAAAGATAAATCAACAAAGAGCTCAAAAAGATAAATCAACAAAGAGCCAGTAATCATCTTGTTAACCTTCTGGATGTATCTGATGACACACTCCAACAATGTAAATTTTATCTTCATATATATTGCAAACAATGTGAATCAAGAATGTAGGAATGACAACAATGATTTTTTATATGATTAGGAGCAAAAGTACTTCTAATAGAAGTAAACAAGGAACACATAAAGGCAACTCATTCCCTTATTGGTCAAGAGGGAATTGTTTATAGCACAAATAATCTAAATGTGAGTGTTCCATGCTGATTGATTGCCAATGCTAAGCTCAGGGATGCCAAGTTCTATGATTATGATAGTGAACTATGGAAAACTAATAATGGGCCTGTAAAGAACAAGGCCCAGCCCACTAAGCCCAATTATGATAACAAGCCAAATCAAAATTAAATAATAGCTGCTTTGCTTCTGTTGTTCTCTCTCAATGCTTGAACTCCATGATGATGATCATGATGATGATCCATTATATAAAGCTGAATAAAAGTAAAAACTTGTAATGCAGAGATTCTTAGAAACTAACAATAAGAATCATAAAGAATGAGACCAAATCAGACCTGGTCTTTGTAAAGATCTTCATTGAAGACATCTTCAAGGGACCAAGAGAACAAAAGATCAATAAATCTTGAGTAATCATGCCTTGAATCTACTTCTTTCCCTCTCTTCATTTCCAAAAACTCTGAATTTTCTGCAGTCTCTGAAATAGCGAAATCAAGTAACCAAAAAAATAAATATATAAACTCACTTCATCGAAACTTATAGAGACAGAAATAAGATTTCTTAACAACAAAGGAAATGAGTAAAAAACAAAAGAGTGAAGAAAGAAACCTAGGAATCTTCAGTACAAAGTCTAGGAATAGGATGATGAGCTAAAAGAGAGAAAAGGAAAGCGATGTTATTGCGTTTCCTTTTCCTTTTCTTTTTTTCTTTTCTTTTACAATTTCATCAAATTTCCATTACATTTCACATTCGATTGTACCAAAATGACCATAAATTTGTATATAAAACTATAAAAGAAGAAATTTTGGTAGGGAAATTGAAAAGTTTCAAACAGAAGTTGTGTATAGACATACTAATAAAGGAGGGTTCTCTTCCGTACAGTTGATGACTTTTGGTCTTCCCTTTTTCTTCTCCCTCTTTTCCTTTAATTATGGATTAATTATTCCTATGGTATCTCTATTATCAGTTGTGGATCGAAATAGACCATCTACTAAATAATAGGATAAAATGATCCATCTATTATCAAAATATGAACCCCGTTAGTTCCTGCAGTCAACTTCCGTTCAATTGACAGTTAAGTTCGCTGACTTGGATTTTATTTTTATAAAAATAATTAAAAAATACACAGTCAGCATATATGTAGC